>OMNM01000854.1:17079-45380 GCA_900302745.1 Parablennius parvicornis
CCCCCCCTTTTTTTTTTTTTTTTTCAACAGCAACATCTGAATTTTTCCCACTTCTGTCTATATCTTTGGCTTAAAAAGAGTCTCTTGTAATGGATATTTAGCAGATCAACATCAGATTAACTCACGAGTTCAAGCACATGTTCACACATGCTCCAGGTGGAAATAAACCCATGTACTTTTGTTCTGTTCTGTTGTCCAACAAGCAGCTCTCATTTCGGCTTCCAACTCTTGTATGGTTTGATTGAGGTTCAGCAAAAATCTCGAGGCAGAAAGAGCCAAAGATATTCTCGCAGTTGAACCAAAACAGGCGAATTGCAGCAGTAGTAGTAGTAGTAGTGGTAGTAAAGAGGTGCATTTGTGACAAGGGGCTCATGTTTGAATCCAGAGCAAGGGTTAGGAGGTGGAGAAGATTAAGAGATTCAAATGTGCTGAATAACAAAAAAAGGATTCTTCTTCTAATTCTTGTGCATAATGGCAGAATAATTATGCTGCAATTTTGACTGGAATCTTCAAACTCGCTGTGATTCCCTATTCATCCATTCCTCAATCTATCCATCCATCCATCCTGTAGATCCAGCGTATTTAATTTAGCACTGTGGAGTACCAGTCAACAGTTGGATAAAACACTCAGAAACTTTGCCAGACCATGGTGCAACACATTCAAAAACATAGGTGCATTGTAGATACCATTTCACTTAATCCCATGCTTTCAGACTGACTGCAGGAGAATATCAGATAATTAGGACCGCCCCCAACCCACACACACACACATACACACACACAGATAAACACATTGATAACATGCAAACCCCACAATGAAAGGCCCCCATACTCTGGAGTTAAAAGGGGGATTTTCTTGCTATGAAGCAGAGTGGGAACGACTGCATCACTATGCGGCTCCGTCTACTGTACTGTAGATGACATTTAGCTCAGTGCTCTGTATTGTTTTAGAAGTTATGAAAGTTATGCCATAGAGTACACATCAGAGTGCATATCCATTTCACATTCTGTTTAGATCTTCAGCTAAACATGAGGAATACCAATGTGAGCACAAAGCAAAAAGCACCCAAAGTGCCTTTGTTTTGTTTTTCTTATTCAACATTGGACCAAAGAAACTCCACCACAAGTATGAAAACCATTGGAAATTTTACAGAAAAAAAAGCTAAAAGCTACTTGTGAGAGACCTCCTGCCAATCAATGTGTGTACAGTAAATAAGTTTCTCCACCCCCCAAAAAAATTACTTAATCTGTAAAAGAACCCAGTGAGTGGTATACAAAATCCAAAGAAACTCAGAGGCCCTCTCTGAATTAGGACAAATGAAAGAAACTTGCAACAGAGAAAAACACGAAAACGAGTAACACCCTGATGTGGAAACATGTTCAGAGCCACTCAGCTATTGTCACACAGACCTGTGATGCACATAAAATGCAAGAGTGAGCCAATATTCGGCGAAAGACCTGAGTTACTTGGAACTGAGCTGACACGTAATCACAAGTCAAACATGTTGTCCTGTATACTGGTGGCCTTTGACATTACCTCCAGTCTTTGGCTTCAGACTTTGTTTAGCTATGTGGCTACGTCTCTGTTGATGCCATAAACAAAGCTTTTCTCCAGCGTTGAGGACACAGGATGACTTCGCAGGAGAAGAACCTATCAGATATATTGTGTTTGAGCGTGTCCATCAAGACTGTTCTCTCAGTATCCGCTGACCCACTTATGTTCTGTAGCAATCTAGCTCATAAAGTTTTAGACACTGTACTCCGTAGCTGAAGCCTTTTTTAATCCAAGAGAGTCGATTATATACTTCCTCCTAATCACAATGACTGCCTGCCACAGGGTATTAGGGATTATTACAATGAGGCAACACTGATGATTAGACGTCCTTAATACTAGCTGTAGTTCTCACACGACTCTGCCAGCCGTCTACTAACACCCACACGTTTACTCTCAGCACCTTATTAGGCCGTGTAACCCTAAGAGCGTCTTCATTTTGAGAGTCTTAAACAAGTCTCTTACCACACAAGGACCGTTATTTTATAAAAATTGTTCAACATGAACTCTGCTGGGTTTTTTTAATCTATGAAGACATGAAAGATTGTGTCTCTAATGAATGTTGTGAATTTCTTGAAATGAACAAACAACTTGAAATTATGAAGTCCTGAAGCCTAAGTTGATATATGGTTGGCCAGACCACTAAAATGATATGATGAATAATGCCAAAGGGACATCAATTCAATATATTCACCCTTGTTTTATTTTTATTTTTTTTTAAAAGGAGGAGGGATTTAAAAAGTTGAAAAAAGCTGTATTTATCCATTATTACATTTTCAACAATGGCTCCTGCTGTAAAACACATGAAACTGTCGTCAAAAGCGGCACATTTTCAAATCCAAAAGTGTGTTTGGGCTTTATATCCATTGAACAATCTTAAATCCTTTCTGCTAAAGTCTCTCATTAGGTGTTTGTCAGGGCATATGTTTTCTGCAGCCTTTAGTTTTCAAAATTTAATCCCGACAGTATGGTTTTGATGCTGATGCTACTTTGTTAGCAGTAAGTTAGCAACCCAGAAAATGAATACAGTGAAAATGTGTAGAATTACTTTTATGTCAACACCACACCCATAATTTTCCTTGCAATTTGTGGATTGTGCACTGCATGTCTGACATGATCGTTCTTTACTCACTTCAGCCAGTGAAAGGCTGCAAACACTGAATCCACACTATCAAGGCGGAGAAGAAATTACACACATACACACTTACACTTTGGATTGTGGGAGGAACCTGCAGCACATGGAGAAAACCCACTAATGTACTTCCCATGCATGTAAAACCACAAGACAGGTTTAAGATAGTAAAACCAGAAGAAAATTCCAAGTTGTCAACATTGAATGAAATATGAACTAGGAAAAAACCTATTCTTTTTTTTAATTGTTTTAAGTAAAATGTATTTATTGTCAAAATCTTTTTGTCCTTTTTCTAACATAAACTAGAATAAAGGTCTAAACTGAGGTCACATATTTTCGCATGTTGTGCAAATACTGCAAGTGGCTTATACAGATACAGTGACGCACAAACAGCTATTATGAGCTTTACCCTATTTAGAGGTACAGGAGTTACAGCAACACGCTTTGATGTGTATAAAAACCACAGAGTATCACAAACAAGATGAGATGGAAGTCACCTGTCTGCCACCCATCAGAATTTCCCAAGAAGACCAGCGGTGCTTCAGACGATCAGCCTTCCGGTCAAAGCCACATCCATGATTACTTACCACACACAGCCGTCAAATAATGACAGACCAACACCGAGGGGGAAAAAAAAAAACCTGCCCAATTACCCCCAGCACCTTTAATGGTCTGTAAAAAGCAGCTTTTGCAGTAAAAGGATATACACATCAAACCACAGTATTTAGTGACCAATGTAAAGTGCTCATGAATGGAACAAATGCCGCACACCCTGGAGTTACAACAGCTTTATTTAGCTTCTGTAATTTGCCCAGACTGCACACCCTTTGCAGAGCCCGCTCCCACAACTGGCCTCAAACTTCAAACCTGTAACACTTGATCTGACCTCCCCCTCCTCCTTTGTCTGTCAGCTGACACCTTCAAGCGTCAAGCTGCTGTGTATAGAGGTGCTGAAGTGATATGTTAAGATGGAGGACCCCCCACCAACTACTGCTGCATTTACCCACTATCTACTTCTGTGCACACAGGAGTTGCAGGACCTGTACACCCACTATCGGTGACTCAAAAAAGAATTAAATAATATTTTGTTGAACAAGACAGATGTGGCATAGAATAAGCCTGGAAATAGAGCATTCTTCCCAGTCATGGTTTCTTGAGTGTGTGTTGGTTTCAAATAAACCTCAAGGACACCTGCAAGGTGCCGTTTCTTGGCAAAAAAGAACAGGCACCAGAACTGTTAAAATGGTTACTTCCATCACCCCTGTGGTTATGTAAAATCTTGAACCATTTGTGCCTTGCTGTGCTTGGCTATACTGGTACTCAAAATGTAAACATACTTAATGCTTGAGATGGCAGAAACTTGAATATGCGGAGACCACAAAACAGCAAAATTACATCAAAAAAGTTGGAGCCAAATTTATAATATTTGCTTATTCCAGTGGTTTTCAAAGTATAGTAGGAGGAGCCCTTAGTCTTACACAAATAAGTAATTATTTAATGAGTGCAGGACCTTTTTTTCCACATTATAAGACATTATTTTTGAATGCGTTTGGAATCCATGGGCAATTTTGTTTTTAATAAAAGCTGCTATAATCTGAGGAGTCACATGCGCGCAGCACAGTTTTGCAGGTTTTGTCAAAGAGATCGTCCAGGGGATATTTAACAATTTGTAAATAAACAAAGAACAAGTTCATGACATTGTGTATACTGTAAAACCACTTAAGAACCACTTAAGTATGCTTTGGTCAATCATCAAGAAAAATGTAAGTATTTATTGGATTGGAAATATATAAATATATAATATAATAGTCTGCAGCTGTCATTGCTGCATGAACCTTGTCTGATGTTGGCTATGACAGGCTATAACAATATCAACTCTATACTATATGACTGAAGCATGGGTGGTTGGATCTTTTTATTTTATAGAGTTTACACTAACAAGAAGACACTATAAATACAAATGTACAGACAATATTTTATTCTCGTGAAAGTAGGTCAGAAGGATTTTAAAAAGCTGCTTTTGGAAAATCAACAGAAGTCTAAACCTCGACACCGGCTAAGTTTATGGGCCTTTTAACCATCAGTGAAACAAAGACATGGTCCTTTTGATTATGTCAGGTTCTGTGACATAACTGCTCCATAATCACATCAGCACTTGGGCTACTTTTCGGTAAATTCCCTCGGTAAGCCCTCGTGAAATTATTCCCCATTGAGAATAATCCGATTCCTGTGATTGTTGGCAGATGAGATGGGTTTCCTGGATAAGATGTGCTCTGATCTCCAACCCCGAGCCACCTGCACCTGGTGAACTCTTAACAGGGACTGAATATTTCCATGGAAAAACTTCAACTTATTCACCTCTGGCTGACAGCAGTAGGTGAAAAACTCATCACCAAACATCATTATGAGGATGTCGAACATCAATCTTCCCAAGGTGGCACGTTTCATGACACAGTGGGTTATTGAAAACAGATTTCTAAAAACAAGTAAGGGAAAAAATGATTTACAAAATTTCTGGTGAGAGTCATATGCACTCAAATGTAATTGTTAAGTTCGAGTTGGACTCCACCAAGATTGTCATTTGTCTCTCCGTCTGTTCCTGATTTTCATGGACTAGACCAAAGTCAAGAGAGCTTCATGTTGGTGGTCCAGGTGGTCTCTCTGCTTTTTGCTGACTCATGTTTTCCTTCTGGTAACTCCAGGGTAAGTATTCACTGGAATATTAAAGTTTGCTGCCAAATGTAAAGTGGATGAGATGCAGATCATCACCTCCTAATCCATGATTGTAAGGCAACTACAATGCCAAAGGGTTAAAAACATGTAAATCTGAATACATCTTAAGTTCATTGCTAAGCTAAAAATGACAATAAAATTGATTGTCCGCAAACTGAAGACAAAAGTGTGTTCACTACTCTGTATTCTACTTGTGTGAAAGACTCCGTATGCAATGCATTCAAAGTATTATTCACATCTTTCACTTGAATTCAAAAAAGAATAAAATGTCCTCACGAATATTTGTGTATTTTACTCAATCTATAAATATGCTTATATTTTGGTTTACCAACATTGATATGGAATTCTCTTTGGAAAATGTTCACCATTCTTCTTAAGTGGATATTTCGGTCTTTTAAGTGACCATATTCAATCATATTTCATGCTCTAACTTTGAACTAAAGCTTTCCTTAAATAGTTTTAGTAATCAAAGCCGAGTCAAATAAGAAAAAAAAAAACTGTGTCAATGAGTGATAATTGACTTTTAATCATCTTTATATCAAATAAAAATTATATTTAACACACTATCTCTTCTAAATAGACAGAGCAGTAATGTTTGAAGAGCAGTTGTATCTCAATTGGAATGATGCAGGTTCGAGTCCCACCTATCTCCACCTATCCTTGAGCAAGACGCTGAACACCCAAATCTCAACCGATTAATGGCTGAATATGATTAGCGGTGTAAAGAGCTTTGGGGCTGCTCAAGCTGTTGAAAAAGCACCATATAAGTGAAATCTGTTTACCATTTTATGGAAACCTGAAGGGGGAAAAATACACCTAAAATAAACAGCTTCATCAACAAGTTGTGGCAACATCAAGTGCAAGTTTGAACAACGCAACCTCCAACTACAGGAAACAGGTAATAAGACTTAGTATAATATTCATGCCACAGCCCTTTTGTGGTAATGAAAATGGCAGTAATTGCAGTATTCTTCTTCAATGCATGAAGGTAACTGTCCTGCGTAGACAAGAGCATAAATGGAAGATCCCAGACACTATTAGCGTGCTATTCATTAGCCGAGCTGGCAGCAGATGAGAGAAGATGGGGAGACTGAAGGAAGAAGCAATGGCTTTTAATTTCCTGAAGGGAGCACGCCCTGCCACTGCTCCACAGCTTCTGTTTATCCGACGGTCTGTAATTCTTTATGGCCTCAGCCGTGTGTCAAGTTACAGGCTCAGCTTCAAACACAGCACCCCTGCCACACCAAAGACACTGTGTACCCACACAGTATACCTCCACTATCTGTACAAGCACGAGACACAGCTACACATTAACGTCACATTTGAATCACAGGTCTAGAGAACGCAGTAATAGCCAGCTCTCCAGCTGTAGGGGCTTAAGGGGACTTCAAACAGATAAACATTCACCCCCATGTCAAATCAAGGTAATTGTACAACCGACACAAAACATGTGTAAAGATGATTGGCCACATACGAGACCAACAAGCAGCTTGACGTGAGGCGAATCAAACGCTTTCTATTTTCTGATGGCAGATGCGTCGCTAATGAGTACATTTCTTTACGTATGGTAGTGGCATGGGTGCTCGTGCTATTTTAAGTCTTTAAGAGAAAGATTTCTACAAACACTTACAATGAAGCCACCATCTGTTTTATCTTTTTTTTCCTGAAATATTGAATTTATCCTTTGTTCATATTAATAACTAGAAAGAAAAGCATTCCAAGAGCGCAGGCCTCCGCCAAATGGCATTTCCCAACTTCAAGGTGCCGCCATATTGTTAATCTGGATCGGATCCAGATGAAATTTGGTACAATTCAGGGTAATGATCCTCCAAATATACATGTCAAATGTCAAGAGAATCAAAACAATGTTTCATGAGTTATGATTTTTGAAACTTGTAAATGGGGTTTCCAATGTTAACTTCCAGAATTTTTCCTGACCTTATTCTGAATCCGATCCAGGTGAAATGTTGCACCGTACTAGATATGACCATCCTAAAAATCACTGAATTTTTACAAGTCAATCAGATATGATCTACAAGAGGTAGGATTTGAAAACAGCTCTGTGATAAGTAAAGGGGAAAAACAGGATCTATGATATTTTTTTGTATCCAGATAGTTATCCAGATTACTCTCAACATTGAATGGAATCTAAATTGGGTCAAGACACATCTTCTGTTTTTTTTTTAGGGAGGTCCCGTCAGGACTTTTTGCGTGATCCTGCTAACAGACAGACAAACAGAAAAACAAACCCTCACAAAAACATAACCTCATTTGGGGAGGTAATGAGACGGCAGCATCTTAGAAAAAGTCGAGACAGGAGCACATTACATAGCGTTCTTTGGTTTTGTGGAAATCAATAGCTTCAGTTCTAATCTAGCTGCTAAACACCTTTTGTCTTGTCTTATTTCATGAGGTGCCAAATGTTCTTCAAAGTTCAGCATCAAGACTCTTCTCTGATGAAGCTAAGCCATTATGATAAATGCATCGTGTGGCTTAGCATTGTCTGATTGAAATATGCAATACCTTCACTGAAAAGAATGTCCTCTGAATGGGAGATGCTCTTCTCAAGCCGCCTTGTACATTTCAATAATGATAGTGCCATTGCAGACAAGTAAGCTGCCCACAACATAGACACTAATGCAATTCAATACCGTAAGAGGCCAGATTTTGAAATGTGCAACGATAACAAGCCGGGTGGTTTTACTTCTTCTTCACTGGCAGGACATAGAGTCTGTGGTTCCCATGAATAACGTCAAATTAACATTAATCCAACCACAGAAACCATTTCCATTTTCCTTCATCAAATCCACCCATCTTTCAGACCACTTTATTCAATTCAGGGCGTCAATCCCAGCTGACCGTGTCGAGGCAGGTTAGTAGATCCTGGACGGATCACCATTCCATCACAGGATAAACAGAGAAACACACATTACATTCACATATGGAATTTTTTTAGAGCCACCAATTAACATGAAAACACTGGACAAAACCTTTACACGCAAAGAAGAACATGCAAACTCCACACAAAAAGTAAGCTTTGACTTGAACGGGATATTTCCTTGATGTGGGGTGAGAGTGACATTAAACTAATGCACTATAGGAGACCTTTTTTTGTTATTTCATAATATTGAACATAAATAGGGTCTCTGCTGGTATAATGCATAAAGTAGCCTTCCACAGGCAAGGGTAGTTTATTTGTATAGCACCATTCATAGTGTGAGGCTTCACAAATGCAAATAAGTTCGTTAGAATTACATTAAATTCATAGAAATAAAGCACAAACCTGAGATGCAAGTTTCTATTTGTTTTGTTTTTTTTACTTTCATTGTTGAGGTAGACAGCCCAAACATTGGTTGCAGGGCTCGGAGTGTTTCCTAAAAAAAAGGACATGATGTCTTCTGTTTGAACACGGAGTGATAAACGACATGCGTACAGGAAGCTCGTGTTGTTGACCACAAATCGGCGGCCCCTGCACTCCACACACATGTGTGAAATATGAGAGATAGCTGTGGCAGACAGATTTCCGCTAAACACTAAACTGCCTGCAGGCATGTATTGTGTGAGAGTCGGCGATGTAAACAGTAGAGATAGAGACCTGTGTTTCATTTATGTGTCACTGCATGGAGTATGATATCGCAGGTTGAGCTTTAACTGATCTGACGCATGTTGTGCAGTTTGACAGTTGGTATGATTGCTTGCTTGTATGTCAAGCAGGTCAAAAACCTCAGGGCTAACTCGAGGAAAACCCTTTGCAATTACAAATGGCATTTCATTGCCTTTTATGGTTGATTTGTCAATTCCCTACCCACATGAGACTAAAATGAAACTAAATTTTACTTTCATTTTTGATAATTTATTTCAACTTCTTCAAGACTACAGTCATGGTTGCCGCTGTTCTGTTTTGGTGAAAAACGACATGCGTAACAACAGTTAACTATGAATATCGACCTTTTTAATTGCATATGGATCCCAGAAGTGGTTGATAACGTTCCAGCATAAATTATGAATTTTACTAGAGATAAAACATGCAATTTGTGAGTTGGGCAATTGAGGCAATAGGATTCAGGCTTTATGAGACTATTTATATCATCCAACACGTTTTGAAGTCCTGTCATATGAAATGTGTTTTTTCTGAGAGTGGCAAATAGTATGTGGTTGCACATACATACTGCTTTTGTAAACATTCCATAAGGCTATGTTTTTCTTGGCTGTGGAGCCTCAGAGAGTGGTCTCTACTCGTGGTCTCTACTCTGAATAAACTGAGCCAGAAAACAACAAACTTTGCAGCCCGGCCAAACGATATGATGAGGTTTACACAAGTGACAAATATGAGCTACAGGCCAGAGCAGACTCCAGATTCCCACCAGGCCTGCAAATGCCCCCCTTTGGGTCAAAGTTAGACTGCATGACAAGTGAAAGTGATGAGAGCTGGTGAGGGATGGGCTTCACATCAACTGGTTTGTGGTGCCAATCAATGGACAACACAGGCAGACAACTAGGATCTGACAGATGCTTCTTGGGCGCCATGATATAGACGATGATCTGTGCACAGATCATTGATCATTGATGTGAATCATATCAAAATGTGTTAATTTAATTGTTTTGTTGAGAGGAAATTTTTATTTGATGGCATGTTTGTCTATTCGTCCATCCAAGCTGTCTATAGCAAATTACACTACATTAGTATGTACTAACCTTATGCTCAGACTGAAACGCATCTCAATGAGAGGAAAGCGGGCCAACCACTACAACACCATGCATTCAGGACCAAACATTTCTCACAGCAAATCTTTGTTTACCAGCTACATTCCTCCAACAGAAAGCTCCAGTTACTAGCCTCTCTTGCAAAAAAAAAAAAAAAAAATCACTGTAAAATTCTGGTCCAATGCTTGTAGAGCAGAACCACATGGAGGAAGCTCCTCTACTTGTATTACTGGGTCAGTGGCATTGCTTTACCGGGTCGCCCACCTGGGACAGTTTCAAGTGTAAGAGGGAAATACCTATTTAAAGGTTACAGGGATGATGGTTGCACCGTCTCCAACATCTCGTTAATGGCGAGGGACTTTAAAGTTGGAGGATCTGTATTAAACAAAGGGTTATTACATGCACAAAGAGCTGATAACTGCATAATCCATTAAGAGTTTTCCATCTGGACATGAAAAAACGACTCTCCCCTTTTTCCATTCCTAGAACTGTGACAAGGGGCACTAAGAAACGTGAGGGCGGCAGTGTCGGGTTCCCTCCAGACCCATTTTGTGTCCTCAATCGATGGCGCAAGACAAAAAGACCACAGAAACCAGAGCTGAAGGTAGTGCTGCACTTTTACTGTGTGTCAGGAAGGGTAGAAGAATGAAGTCCTTTCTCTGTTCAGCCTGGCTGGCTGTACTGTACACCTCGGAGAAGCACTCAGCACCGAGGGGAGATGGGCCGGCTTGATAATGGACACACACACACAAACACACACACACACACACACACACATGCCTGAAAGAGTGGAGCAAGGGGAGGGGTTTGAGGTATTCTGCGTTGGTGTGAATTCATCTGCTTGCTGAGTCACGACAATCGCATTTGTCTGGCTTTCGTTCAAAAATATGAGAGTGAGAAAGCCCATCCTCGCCTCATCCGACACTGCAACCTTTTGTGGACAAAAACAGACCGTCCATTGCTGCTTTGTGTCATCGTTGAGAGTGTGTGGGAGTCCCGACACAAATGCAGCAGTCGCAGTTGACGTGGCTATTGAGCGCTGCCTCGTTTCTGTCCCTTTTTCACCCACACAAACAATGAAAGCGCAGAGATGCTTTGATAAAGAAACTGGCACATGCATTGTGCTCAAAAGCCCGCAGAGAGTTGTGTCGATCATCTCCGGGATCCCAAGAGGACGATGCCGTCCAAACAACGGTGCTTAAATCAAAGACGCTTGTACGACAAATCAGTCATAACAAAAATGAAAAAAAAAAAAAAAAACAGCTTTGCGAGTCTCTTGAAAGCCAAGTGCTCTTTCAAAAAGAGAAACAGATCCCCTGAAAGAGCTGTATTGGAGGAATCTGACATTGGCCAGCACACAAAAGCCATTCTAGGATTGTGTGTTTCCATCAAAGAAACAGGTTGCATTTCTGTGTTTAGTCTCCTCGACATGAAAAACAAAATGAAGGGTGTAGGATTGCCTGACAAGCTGTTGGTGGAACTTTTTGAAAACTCTGACTCCGTGTAAAAGGTAAACACAACTTTTCAGTCTGGATAATGACTGGACAATGAATGCGATGTGTGCTCTTCATTCTTAGATTTAACAGCATTTCTCCAAGAAAGAGTACATTTGCTCCACCATCATCAGGAAGTTTAAAGGATCCTGAAAGTTTACAGTGCATTCTTCTTTGTGTGCAAACATACCTGATGTAGTTTTATCACGTAAAAACGGCACCCACTAGTGGCTCTACAGGAAAACTACGTCATCTTCAACATTTCCGCCGTTTTCATGTTAAAAGACTTTTTTTCATAATGTTTGCTGACAAAACGCAAAACATTCCTAAAATAAACAAATAAATAAAAGCAATATGTTTTCATTTGTTGTGTAAAAGAAAACATCATCTCATAACATCCCATTTGAAAAAAAATCTTTGTGAGAAAAGCCACTCCCCTCAGCCTGAGATTTCTCCTGCTAGCAAACATGACCAAATGTAAAGTTTTTATTGCAGTAAAAAGGTGTAATGAGATTTTGATACTTGAAAGGAAAGAGAATTTAATGTTTTTGTACATTAACACCATATTTGTCATCAACAGGCTGGTCAAAGTAGCGTATTGAGCTAAAACGTAATTTTTGCAGTTCATTACTTCCCAAAGTCGGCTCCATAATTTGTCATCCACAGAGCTTAATTCATATTACTCTATAAATGGTGACATCTGGTAAATGCTTCACATTTATACTGCTTCAATCTTAAGAGTGTTATAAAATATTACTTTTATCTGTAAAAAAAAAAAAAAAAAGGGGCCTTGTGTTTTAAATTTGCTTTAAGGAAACCCACAAATACCAAATCAGTCTGATCTAAGGAGTTTCACAGGCCATGAGTTAGTCAGTAAACAAGAATTTTAAACAGGGTGTGTATCTTTCCTAACCACTTCATGGTCTGGTTACTACAGACTTCAGTGAGATTCTTACAATCCTCTCTGCTCATGCTTAAGCGAGCCTACGTACTGTAACCAGTTGATGTGTTTCAACCTTTCATATCACAATGAAACCAGCCTTTTTAGAAGGACGAAGCAGCGCAGACAGACTCACACAGCGATAAAGTCTGTTTTCCTGCAGATTTCCTAAAGCTTGTGATTACTGAGCTAATTACTAACATTCCTCTGAGAACTTACAGGCTACTGCTCAGATCGAGGTGGCTTACAAGAACACTGGACTCCTTTTACAGTACTGAAGCAAACATATGTGCACAGACAATATGCTGTTCTGTCTTTTCGAGGGTGAGGGAAACACATTTGCTTTAATAGAAATAGTCTATGATTATATACTCCTAAGCCTGCACAAGGTGAGATTTTTTTTTATTGTACACATTAACCTACCTCAACCAAAACTATTTGATATTGTTAAAGGAAGGACTAAGTCATTACTCTTGTTTGTTGTTGGGATCAAATGATCATGGTGTCGCCATACTAACTGAAGTTTGAGTCTTTTACTTTTTGCACCAGAAATTGCAATTTCTTCAAACGAGGGAAAAACGGCAACTTGTCACATTAGTCATGTTTGTTTTTGTATTCAACCTGGTTTTTTTCTGATGTACGGCCAAAAAAAGTAAATGAAGTGTGATGATACTGTGTGTCTTTGGATGTGTAATCTGTGGCAGAGTACTGAGCAAAATACCATGTAGTGCATGAGGAATATCTGTGGTAATTATAGTGGAAGGAGAAGTACAGTGGTGTGGGGGTTAGCACTCTCACCTTGTGTGTGTGCGTGCGGTACTCCAGTCACTGGATGGATAGATGGATGGATAATTACTTTGTCCCCCATGTAGAATCCAGACACAGATTTATACTTTAAGTATCAAGCACATGTTAAATTTGTATGAAGTCATAATCAGTGTTGACAGTTATGATTTACTCAATATTTTTACACGTCTATTATTGGCATTGACAAGTTTGTAATCGGTTATTGTTTAAAAATAAGGAATCTCATTGCACAATACAGCAATGGGAACAATATCAAGATGTTCCAAATGGGAGAAAGAGTAATATATGTAATACAAGACTATATACTTTATTTTTCAGATTAATTATTGACATACAAGTCTAACAATGCCCACATGTGTGAATGTGCATGAGTGTGTCTCTGTGTTTGTCCTGTAATGGACTGGTGACCTGTCCACAGTGTGAAGCTTCATTTATCTGTAGTCAGCTGGGATCAGCTCCTGTCACCCTGGGTCACATAAAGTTGGATAAATGGGTGATAACTATTATGAAAGTAAGAGAACACAACAAATTGAGAGGTCCTACAATGTCTGGTAAATAACATTTGTCGCATTAAAAACTACTAAATTACATTTCTGTTATCCTACTAGTCATATCTGTGATTAGATGTTCCCAAGAATAGACATGTTAAGGTTTTTTCTTTTTTCTTTTATATACTTTTGGTCACTTCAGCTATATTTTTTTCCTTCGAAATGGCTAAATGCAACTAATAAGCTCAGAGTTTCTAAAAATCTAAACTATTTTGGCAGAAATAAGCGACCACAGTAGCGAAAAGACACCCTTTTCAAATGTGAATGTAGGACAAAAATATGGTTCCCATTTGTCAGACTTTCACTGTTATGGTTATGTGAAAGGATTGTGGTTTTCAAAAAATATATATATTGATGCTGTATAGTACAATCCAACATAGTGGCTGCTTCCAGTTTAGGCGACGGACACTGTGACCTAATTCACCAGCGTCTGGTCGGCAGACTGTGTAAATGACAGGGTAGAGGTCCATACGAACCTACAGTAGGGAGGGTCGGGACGGCGCAATCACAACCTGTGTCTTTCATCTACTGTACACTTTGCTGTCAGTGTCATCAGCCGGCTCAAAGGCAAAAAGAGAAAAACAAAACTCTGACCTTTGTTTTAACGAGGCACTAAAGTGCTTCGGCTGTCATCCACCCGAGTGGGTCTCCCCTCGTAATTACACGGAGGCCCGCGGAGTTTATGGCCACGTGAGGGAGAAAAGGGAAGTCTGCAGCGGTGTCCAAAGTGGCTGGTCGATCTCACACTGCAAGGCTTCTTGCAGGAAGAACATTTGTCTTTTAAAACGTGGAGAATTTCTCTTGTGCCCAGAGTAACTGTGTAGATTTTCACAAAGCACATCAATGATTGACAAATATTTAGCCTAATGTGTTCAGAAATTGTGGTTTTCCTAAATCACATCATAAGAGTATTTGAAAACTGAAAGAAATGCAAAGTGAGTGTGAAACACAAATGTGAAAAGCAACAAAATATATAAATAAAAGAAGAAAAGCAAACGAAGTGGAAAATTTCAGGATTAGATTTTGGGAGTTTTCTTGGCAGTTTATTATACTCATCATGTAAAGTCTTCATAGAGAACAACTTACATATATTTTGCCGGAGTCAGTAATACAGATTATCATCATATTATGTGATTGTCCATTATCAAAACAGCCCAATAATCACTTTTGTTTAGTTCCTCTTTTTTAATCAGACCGTCTAACACTGAAAAGTTGAGATTGTGTCCACAAATGCTCAAATTATTGGTATATACTTGTGTTTTCTAATATTTGTTTAATGATCCTCCAATAATGAAAGTACCAACATACCAAAACACTTTATGATGCCATTTTTATCCTCAAAACCACTGTAATTACAACGTTTAAGCTTTTGGTTGTTCTGCTCACTTTGCAAGCATGTAGTTATAGCGTTATCTACGTGGCAATTTAGGAATTAAAACGTTTTAGGGTGCTAACCACAAAAAGGCAGAGAATTGCTCGGATTTTTTATTTTTTTTTCGTCACCACAAAACGTGCGTGCAGCCACCGCTTTGATAAAGTGACCAAATGCTACTTAGTGGGCTTAAAATGTGCCGAATGTTCCCCACTAAAGTCATTTAACCTCGACTGTAACTGTGTTCAGACAGATTAAACTCAAATGTGTCTCCAGCCTTGATGACGACAAGGAAACTGATTTAATCCTTCACAGCGATCTCGGTTTCTGACTATCAGAGTGGAAATGATCAATTTAAACGTGTAGCTGGATGGTTTCTGCCAGGGTTTGCGCAGAGCTGAGCGAGCCCATTTTTGTGTGGGTGGTTTCAGTGAACCACAAAATAGGTTGACGAGGTTCATATGAGCTAAAAACAAAGCAGCCATAGGTCAGAAGTGTGTGGTCTGACAATGACAACAAGCAACGACAATGATAGCAGGTGGTTTAATACCACCTACTTAAAACATGCTCGGACTGAAAGAGAAAATTAATCCAAATATTTCAAATTCTTTTTTTAGATGTGTGAGGAAAGAACATTGTCTTCAAGGACAGAAAAACCTTTAAATTCTCCAATAAATGCATTGTATTTAAATATATAAATGGCAATAAGAAATAGAATTATAAATATCCTGAAAATAGAACAGTAAAGTTGATGAGTCATTTGAAATTGCGTTGTTGTGCCCAACCCAAACTAATAGTCTCTGCTCAAGCTTCCAACCGCATCTTACAGGCTTCATTAGTGGAGGAAAAAAATGACTTAAGTTATTGGTTGAGGCAGAGATGACACAGATATTAGCAATTTCTATTAAAATGCTCCCCGGTTACCGACACAAATGTAATTTCTATAGGAAGAAAAAAAAAAAGCTTATCTTGGCCAAAGGCTTTTAAAATGAAAGCCCATTCACATAATCTTTTGCTATTGGTGTAAAATGTATCCAAAAACCTTTACGTTTCTAGCACAGCTGATGATAATAAACTTTAACACAATCTAAAATCTAAAGGCCTGATCTTATATCTTACTGCATACATATGAAACCTGGGTCTTTTTGTAAAAGAAATGCTGGCTGCAGGCTGCTGACCTAAATTTTGATTATATAATTTTCTCCAATGATAGCCATTTTATTGTTCTAATGTAGGAATTTTTTGGGTTTTTTTTGTAAAAGCAGAAAACATAACACATGCATGTTAATACTCATGATCCCATGATGTTTTAACAACCAACGACTGGATGAGCATCATTTTGATCTCAGATTTTGATCACAGTTAACAGAATAATCTCGACATGCAGTTTTTGTACAGTCTGAGAATGGCATGAAAAGATTCAAAAACACTTGTGAGCCAATATGTCTGATGCACCTTTGGGCATTTTATTTGAACAAAGAGGTCAAACAGTTTACTCACTGAGTCTCAGAATGTTTGAACCCCTGGAAAGAGTTAAAGAGATATCTCAACATGCTTCTGTCTGCGTACGACACCACTCTGCGTCAGTCAACAGTGCCCTCTGAGCGAGGTCACCACGCTACATCAGCTTCGACTTATCTCCACTTCCACCGACACGCTCTGGCGTCCTGCATGCCTCGCCGGACCGAACAAAGCAGCTGACTGAAGATTATCTCTTTCAACCAAACACTGACAGCTGTTTATGCCAATATGCCATTACGAGTGATGATGTGAAATCCTATTTAGAATATTTTTTCAGTAAGACAATGTGGGGAGATATAAGTTAACTTGGGGGCTTATATTGAGGTAAAATGGGAGGAGGCAGGCTGGACCATGAACCATGGACCATGATCCAGCCATGGTTCATGGTCCACAAAGGAAAATAAAGAAGAAAACAAAGCAAGGAAATTAAACACCTGAGCTAAAAATAAAAGAGATGTATACCACAATATACATATTTTGTAGCCTGTCCTTTTTTTTTTTTTTTTTTTTTTACATAAAGAATGGTTCAAAGCTGTTAAATTCAATTTTACCCACACTAGCCTCTTGAAGGATTTGCCAAAAAATATATATATATCTATATGTTCTTTAACCCCAAAAAATGGATTATTGTACAAGCACCATCTGCTGATATTGGGTCACGTGTATGCACACAGTCAGTGAAAGGTCCAGGAGTTCAATACATCATCCTTTAATTTAAATGAAACACAAGATCTGACCTGACAGCTGTTAAAGAGAAATTTTCCTTAAAGACCACCACTTCACGTTGGGGCCCTGCAGAGAGCAATATTTACTTTTTACTGTACGCCATAAAATCTGAACAAGTGAGAGTGCATCCATGTGTGCACGTGTGCTCCAGCCTCAGCATGTGTGTACATAACGGTCTGTTTTTTTTTTTTTTCCCCTCTGCCGTTCACATTAGCTTCAGCTGCTAACTGCTGCCAGTCCGAGGGCCTTTGTACGTGCCAGAGGAAACCCCCCTCTCCAAAGGCTACTGGACAGCCTGGATGCAATTAAAGTCCAATATGAAAGGGGGAGAAAGTCATGCATGTCAGACGTGCCCAGTATAACCCTGCTGCGGCTCGCGGGGGCCAGATGTGATCCAGCTCAATCCGCTTCAGGGCTGGCACAAACCGCGTAGCCATTAATGACTGGAGCATGCCGCAGCTGCAGGGTGTTCCAGGTGGTGAAGTGCAGCTGATAGAAATCTCAGAGACCACACCCCCCAACACACACACCCCCAAGTCCAGGAGAAGGTTAACCCCACAGGTCTCACACACCTGAAAGCATGAAAAGCTTTCACACACAAAGCTCAGGATAAAATTGGGGCTGAACATATGCCTCATGAACACTGAGTAACATTTGAAACATTTGCAAATATAAAGTGTGGCCATTGAATCGTGTTAATTTGTAGCATTTCCAATAAACTATAGTCTTAAATATCAGGCTAGAGTTTACAGTTTGTTATTCATTATACTTATCAAAATCCCAAATTCACAATTTATAGATTTTCATGATTGAATAGGTTAAAATTTAGAGTATAAATACATTTATATATTGATTTGTTAAGAAAGGGGTCATAGAGATACATTCTTCAGGAAGCTTTAAGTTTCAAGCAATCGGTGAAAATATTGTGCAAAAATGAGATCAGAGGACCAAAACAGGCACAAACAACTAAACGTACAGGGAGAACATGTAAATGTCACAGTAAAGACCCAACTTGAAGATCTTCAGACGCAGTCTGGAAGTTAACTCTTAGAACTGTTCAGATGAAGTGATAATGTTCACCATTACTCCACTGGGCAACCCTTGACTGATTTTTTTTTTTTTTCTAATATGCAATAAATCTTGTATGTGTCAAGTAGAAGGAGACATCTGTACATGATAATCGGCAGAACGTAGAACTTAGAAGTTTTAGCTTCAAATAAGTGCCATAATATAACAAATGTCATTGTTGGATGCTAAACCAAGATTGTTTACTTAATCAACCATTTTTGTATGCGTGTTGTTTTTAGAGTCAGTGGAAATGATCAGAACCACTAATAATAACAATCACAGTATGCAGGCATATTGTTAATGTTAATGTTATTTAACCCTTTAGTCCCTTTGATGCAAGTTCAACATAATTGACATCCTTTTTAACAATTTTTTTTTTTTTTTTTTTTATATGGCCACTAATTAATCCTTCTGGTCGGTACACTGTGTTTATTGTTTAACTCCAGCGTCCAGCCATCCATTAAATGCTTTCCATGAACAAATCCAAACCCCTGAAGTGTAACAAGAAAAGAGGTCTGGAAAAAAAAACCCTGTTCGTTGGCAGATTAAGGCCTTTTGTTTCAGGCTGGCATCACATTGGCCACTTGCTTTGACAAATAAATAAATGAGCAAACACCTAATAGCCACTTGCACATGTCATATCAAAGAATCAAATCACAGCCAGAAGTGCTTTACACTGCTTCAGTGCTCAGACTCAAAGCTCTGTGAGGAGGTTTCAGTCTGCAGCGCTTTGCTGGGAAGCCCCGAAAGGCCCAGCGTCACCACCAGAAGTCCTGTGGAGATTAACTAAAGGGTCAACATGCTTAACTACTGTTGTAACTCAAGTAAATCAGATTGGCTCCCTGGAACATGCAGACTGATTCAGTACTCTAAACAAAGGGTCAGTTTAGGGTACGAGCTGTAAACAAGAACGTTACGTCTTACACGGAAGGAACATGAATGCCTTCTGGGCCAACGATTTTCATAACCATTTAACCCCGTTATGTAAAGCGATCAGCCATCATTTAGAGCTTGATATGCATTTCATACAATCATGCTGGTAAATGCTTAATCAATAATAAACTATGCTTGATTCATACTGTTTAGATTAATGTGAAAATAGAAAGCGCTGATTTTCTCTATGAAGGAAAACGAGAACAGATATTATCAGGGAGGTTTCCCTTCGTTGATGGATTGAGACAGAAAAGAGTTTCACATACATGTCTCAACAGCATCCTTTGTATAAGCAAAGTCTGAAAGACAACCTTTTGGACTCTTTGTGGTACCCAAACCAGCCTCAATGCCTAGAATTCCCACACAACACATGAAAAACTCACAAATGTCAGCATACAGAGAAATCAGGCCACTAATCATCTATTGTCACCCAGCGACATTCCTGATGTCCACCCCCTGGCAACCGCGACTTAAGGAAGAGCCCAGATTTTGTTTGACAGCCGTGTCACTGAGCTTAATGCTTCTCAGGGCACGACCCGCCGCCTATGGACTGTGTCTGGGTGGAGAGGGGGAGCTGATATCGCAACACAATGTGGCTCAAATAAGGACTCGTACACGGTTTTTTCTGCAAAGCACCAAAACAAGGTAACGAATTTGATTAATGAACTCAGTTTCTTTTATCTGCTTTGAACCGACAGTGACGGGTGAAAGACATATTTTAAGGACAGCGGGTGGGCAGTAAAACAGAATAAATTCCTCATGCAGATTCACTGCCCTCAAGTTTAAGCAGCTTTGTTTTTGGCGTCAGTTATCCTTGAAAAATGTTTGTGTAGTTGCACTCCCTTTTATTTGATCTCTAATAAAGTTAATGCTGTAGTTATTCGAAGCTCAGTCGATCTTGACTTTATAACCCAAAAAAAAATCTAGATAGGTGTACTGTTTTCCTTCATGAGAAATCTCACATTTAAGAAGAGTCCACAAGTTCCCAATTGGGTTAACGTCAGTTGACGAAGGTGGCCAAGTCATTTTCCTGTCATGCCTTTAACGACAAGCCACGCAGTGGAATACTTTGGTGTATGTGATGGAGCATTGTCCTGCATAAAGGTCATGGTCTTCTTAAAAGATACCGGCTTGAAGAAAATGTAATCTAAAAACTGGTAATAGTTGAATTTAAATCAATCGTCAACCTGAAAAGGTCCAACTAATTCTAAATTCCAGATCCCCACCTTGCTATATCTTTGTGCGCATCACCGATCCAGACATACGTCCATCCATCTGGTCCGTCAAGAGCCACTCTCATTTCAACAGTACACAAAACCAACAAAAACTCTGTCTCTAAGTATTCCTTGGCTCAGTCCTGATGTTTCAACTTATGAGTCTTGTTTAATGGTGGGTTTTCAGCCTTCCACACCTCGGCCATGTCTCTGAGGACTGAAAACATTTGTACTTCTGGGCTTTCCAGTTAGCCATAGTTTTGGAATGTGCCAGCACCAGGGGATAATGGGCTCCTAGTAGCTTCGTGTGAGATTTTTCTAAATCTTTTGCAGGTAATTTGTGCTTTTTTTACAAAACATTTGTTCTGTGATCACAACCCAATATTATAGCAATTTCAAGCGTTCTTCTTCTCCTCCTCCTTCTTTATCGTTTAAATGTAGTTCAATCCATGAAGTTGCATTGCCATCATCAGCTGGTTCTATCTATCTACATTGTTTCCCACTGCTCTCATCAACCCTGATGACCGTTTCCCTTTCTGTCTGATCGGCAGCTTTTTTACATTGAATATGTGAAGGTAAAAAAAAAAAAAAACGTTTACACACAAGTCAAATATAAAAAGTGAACACAAGATTATAACTTCTAGAATAGAAGATTAAATGTAGAACCTTTCCCTTGTTTCATGAGTAAATACCAAAAGTATCCGGTCAGCAAGTTTTCCCTGAAGCCTGAAGTCAGCAAAACATTCAGCTGAGGTCCTTGATGCCATTTTTATGAAGCTGGTACTGTAATTGCCCATTTTTAGAATAAAGCCGTTCTTATGATTAGAGGCAGGCACTAAAGACAGCACGAAGGTTTCCCTCCCAAAATAGTGAACTCTAACTTCAGCTCCTCTCTGGCCAGCAGAGGGCTGTTTCATGTTATACTGCCGTCAGCTATTCCTGTCACTTCTCCACGGGGTTCAGATAAACACTTCCCTTCCCCGATTCCAAAGACATAGTTAGGAGACCGCGATTATAGCCCTGGAGTGTCGTATAAATATCTCCACTGGGAGGGAGTTGTGTTCTGACAGCCACGGTTTCTGTTCCCCGTTTCTATTTAGCATGTTTCCAACAACGTTCCTCTCCCGGCCTGTAAGGTGAACCGTTTTCTGCACGCGCTAAGAGTTTCCCTTCGACTGAAAGTAAGTCTTGTTCAGACAGCCTGGCTCCCTAACTGGGCTTCCTCTTCGTCGTTAAGAGCAAAGTTGCAACCGAATGTCAGCCTTCTGCGCACTGTCAAGAGTCTCCACCTGCATGTTTGCATACGACAGATTTATAGAGTCTGTGCTTACAAGACACCACAACAATAACGCACCTCCACCAAGAGCCTCTGGGATATATGATGTCCAAAAATGATTCTTTCAAATGAAAACTCAACACAAATTCAACATTACATGATGTGAGTAGTGTTAAGAGAATAAGGCATAAGAAACCTACACGTCACTTTATCCTGTTGGTAGGAAAACATAATAGTTACGGATTATGAAATTATTACAGCTGTTACATTTACCAATGTTGTTATCTTTGTCTCTTTTCTTGCTAACTAAAGCTAACATGAAGCTTTTATCTTAATGTTCTTATTCCACCAAAGTCTTTATAATTAAAGAGCCTATTGATTCTGAACTAAATCCACTAAACTAAGTGATTAGAGTCACACCTTCACAGCACCTACAGTATAAACATTGGCAGTATTGTATGAACATTGGTTCACCTTTGTAAAAACTGTATTTCTCTGCTTATTCCCACTGTCATCAGTTCATTTTCTCCCAGACTCTAACACTTGCTGCCATATTCAGGACTGAAAGTTCAAATATTGTTTTACAGCAACACTAAAGGCTAAACTCAAAGAGACAATGTATGCAAGGTTGTATTGTTTTTTTTAATGCAACTAATAAGTAATTCCTTTGAATAAAGTGTAACAGCATATTTATTTTCAGTAATCTGTGGTGTCACTGGAGACCGAATATAAGAAAAATTGTGACCAACACAAAGCCTGCAGTCAGTGGGTCCCAGTCTGAAGCCAGCGCTTGCCAGGTCCTGGAGGACAAACAATGGGAAACGGCTGAGAAGTGAATGTGTTCGGCGGCAGCGGCGCCGCCTCCGTCCTTTAATGTGGCTTCGAGCTGTCTCACTGGCAGCCAGCTCCTTGCTGATTTACACCACAGCGGCAATTTACAACCCAAACAAACCCCAGACAACTAATTATGTCAGGTTGACTCTGTCAGCTTATCACGGAGGTAAAACAGCGAAGAAAATACTGACCACAGGGGCCAACATCCCTGGAACGTAACTTTAGACAATACGGTCAGGGAGCCCTGCTGCTGTGGCCAAGCTGCGGATCTACTGTACGACAAGGCATAAACCCAGGGAGGTCTGGCAGGCCTGGCCATGTATTTTATGAGAGGAAAGGGGAGGCCCACAGAATAATTTGTAGCCTAACTCTGAGGAGACATTCTAAAACAACATGAGATGCTTCATATTTTTGCAGAAATCACCAGAGCTCACAGAAGAAGCAGTCACTGGCGATAGAACTCTGCACTCCTGTTCACCAATGTAAATCCTCCGGACAACTTCACCCCTCCAGTTAGATTTTTCAGGAACTTAGAAAGTAGAAAGCATGGGTACATATTTCACTAAGATGTCATAAATTACAATATCAGTGTTGTAAAAAGGTTGTAACTCATTATCGTGCTGTCATATGGGTTTCAAGTGGCCGGGAGCCATATGAAAGCCTATACAGTATTGGGTACTTAAAATACAGAAGTATGTAACAAAATCATTAACCCACTGGAGGGCAAAGAAAACACAAATGCCGGGTAGCTCCCAAATTAATCTTTGTATTATATATTTTATAAGATCACCCCTGGTGGAACGTCAGGTTAAGGCCGTAAAAGTGTGAGGGATTGAATCCCAGCAGTGGCAGGCAAAAGCAAAACCAGTACAAAGACAAAAGAGCTGAGACTCATGCAACTTGAACCCAAATAGACACTTTTTATTTTATTGGCTGAAAGTATATTAATGAACCTGAACCACCTCAACTGGCTCTTCTCAATGTGGAGTTAATGAATATTTTCCGACACTTTCCAGGCTCCTGGAGTTTTACTGCATCACTAAGTAATTTTGGAGTGTCATAGGTTTTCCTCTAAATGAAAATTGTAAGAGGTCAAGGAAAGTTGGGGTTTTTTTTGATTAAAAAAAAACAGACTTTCTGTTTCCTGACAAAGGAGCATGCCCGTTTGTGATCATAGCCTCAAAATGTGACAGAAAATTTTATTTCAACAATGGAGAATGCTCATCTCAACATGTTATTCTTCCCAGATAAAATCGTAAACGCAGAGCTCAGATACTCAACTGCAAAGCACACTAGAGCCATTTAATATGATGCAGCACTTGAAAAGAGTGAGCAGATAAACTTGGCTTTGATAGGAACTCTGGGTATTTCCTTTTGTCTTTTCTTCTCTCTTGGAGGCAGAAGCATTGATCTCGTCTCTGCTCAACTTCTGAAGAGCTCGAACAAGGACTCCTTGTCTTCAGGCTTCTCTTGATGAAGGAAAGCAAACCGATCATTGTCTTCAAACACTTTTAAGTGAAAGGATATCTTAGACAGCTAAAGAAATAATGCACATTGTGAGCCGTCACAACAATATTGATATTCAGCCTCTAAGAAAAGGAATTTCTCCACTTTTTGTGAATCATTTGATAACATGCTTCAATGGTGTAGTCCATGTTTCCTTTTACAGAGTGTTCTCATTTTTTATTCCACAAGCTTAAGCATTTATAGATTGGTCAACATCTGCATATAGTCACCTCTGAATGAGTCTGCCTTTTTTAAATGCTTGGGTTTTTTTTTTTTTTTAATCACTCTTATGCAAACAATTAAGTTGTAAAATGTTGCGCCTCAAATTTAAGTTACACGATTTCCATTTTCTATGATTGAGAAATGCTCAAAAATAATTTGCACATTTTAAATAAATGTTTTTTGGGGAAAATGAATCAGTTAGATTTTAAGAACTGAAAATGTTAAAATGTGTTTTTAAAAAATGAGTTTCTACTGAAGGTTTATAAAATGCAAATGGTCGTATCCAATTGTATTCTGATTTCATTGATCAAATTGAGCAGACCAGAACATGTACCATCCTAATAACCATTATAATGACAACTGTAATTTTTTTTCTTTCTATTAATGCTGATAAGTATGAGTAATTTATAAAAAATGTTTAAAAATTTAATTTAATATACAAAACCGGAAGAAAATGGGTTTTGCAAGTTTATGCTGCCACTTCAATTTTGCGACCAAAAATACAAACACTTAAACCTAACAACAAACATCACGACTATAACATGAATCATTAAATAGGATGCAGTGAACTTGTTTCAATTGTGTATACGAGCCAAAACAGAAGGTATCGTGAGCCACAATGCCTTATGTGAAGAAACTCTTTAACTCAAAGCTAAAATACAAAAACAAAGGCCTGTCTGGGGAGATAGATTTCAGTTTTGTTAGGACTCGAGCAAACACAGCAGCAGGGTCCATAAACATTGCTTTTAGAAACCTGAGAACAGACCATGTTCACTTCTTCCAGCCCTAAACAAGTAACACAAACATTACTGTTCAAGGTCCACTGTTTAAATTGGACACTTCTGAGATCTACCAGACATTAAAAAAAAAAATAAATAAATAAATATTGAGATTTTCATCTGCACTGGCATGTTAGAATAAAGTGACAGCTATTGTTTGTGTTTTTTCACAGCAGATGACGGACCAGAGATGGAATATATTGGAGGATGAAATAGATCTCTTGGACAAGTCCAAGTAAATAATGAAGCCATAAAATGAATGTAATTTAGCTATTTCAACTAATTTGAATGATCTACGTTTGTTGGCATATAAATATGGGAAATAAATCAGGAAAGAATGAAAGCACCAGAAGTGAGGTTTTTTTTTTCAATGTTGAAATCATCTGGAGTTCCCAAATTATAGAGCCGCGTGACATTTCAATCTGAGTGTTTCTAGCAGTTGTTTCCAACAAATTCAGACTTCTACATGAATTATTACATTATGAAAGAGGATTTGAGATTTTATTTTAATAAGAATGACCCGTGTGCCTTAAAAACATACAGTGACTTTGCAAGTTATTAATGCAACTTGGTATACTGTTTGTTTTCAACTTGACATAACCATTTTGTCATCATCTAAACTTTCATGAAAAACTCAATAATAATAAATAGTTTCACTTTTGTCAAACCAACTTGGTGTAATGAATTCTTCTTACTCATTTTCTTTGCTCATTGTTTTAAAAGGAACATATATGGATCTTCACATTCACACACTCACCTATCCGATTGATTTGATTTTGCGATCACACAAAATGTTTGATTTCTTTTTTCTCTTGTCAAGTTAAAATTAAATATTCATCAACTAGCTCTTAAACACAACGGGCCCCATGACCACCTCAGAGCTTCGGGGATCTTTGTGTTCAAGATCCGACAAGCTAGATTCCTCGTGGGAAATGTGGATTACGTAGACGTTTGGGGAGAAGTCGGCCTTTTCAGCCTCACCTTATCTTGTAAAAACCTCAATATAAATATGTGAAAACTGTCCAAAGTCCTTTAGCTTTTAAAGCATTTCAAATTCATTTTTACAAAGTACAATAGCAGACTCTGAAAGCACCTCTTCCTCATTGAGGTCCTTCTAAGAATATCTGCCGGCTCTCTAAACATCTAAGTGTTTTAAAAAACTGAGAAGTCCTCCGCGCTAAATCTGCTTCGAGTTGGACGGGGGCTATAAATTTTCACCTACTGTAAAGACGTGGACACGGTGTAAATCACTTGCTTCTCTTTGCCCTGTGGCCCCCTCTTCTGAATGGGGCTTGGTGTTTGAGGAACACCTGCTCACTATTCCCAGTCTGCCACCGAGGAGGAGGCCTCGGATAACTTGGAGAAAGGGGCAATGACCTTACATACCCCAAGAAATCACAGTAATGCCCCAGGGGTTCTACGCTTTATGTGCCACTGGTGTGGATTTTTGGTCATGTGTGAGGAGGGGGCCTCGTCACATGCTCAGGAAATATTCACGACCGGCGGGTCTCCAAGCGGCGAACGCTGACACACTGAACAGAAAGCCCCACATGCAAAGGCTTGAATAAACACAGGATCTAGCCTCAAGCAGCCGAGCGCTGTCACAGATGCTTGGTCATGTGATGGGACTGTCACATTCCCTGACATCAAACAGAACAAAAAAAATAAAAGTTGTTTTGCTCACCTATTCTCTCCTCAAACCACGGTGTCTCCGCTAATGTGCAGCTAGAAGTTCTGAACATGTCTGACATCAGTGAGTGGTACGTTTGCAGACAATACAAGGCAACTAAATTATAACCCTTGAAGTCAAAGCCATAAGCCGCATGGTGGCGCAGTGGTTAGTGCCTCACACTGAGAAGGTCCGGGTTCATTTACTGGCCGAGACCTTTTCTGTGTGGAGTTTCCATGTTCTCCCCTTGTATGTGGAGTTTCCTCCAGGTACTCAGCTTTCCTCCCACAATCCTAAAACATGCATGCGAGGTTAATCAGTGATCCTGAATAACCCTTAGGTGTGACTGTGAGTGTGTGTTAGCCCTGTGATGGACTGTCCTCGCCCGTAGTTTACTGGATGGATGGAGTCAAAGCATAATAATTCATGTAAAGTTTGCGATACATCATCACGAGCAACACTGTGATTTATATTCCGTGGGTTTTGTCTGTGCATATTGTCATTTGTCCATGTGGGAGGCCTGTCAAAACATTTGAATTAGGTCAACTGATCGTGGTCATGTGTTTTTGGAAGCCAAGAGGCATCATCACTTCATACTGATCCCTTCATTAGGCTGAGCTTAGTCAACCTGTGTGTGTGTTGTGACTTGATAGCAAAAATCAAGTTATATTGTATAAACAAGACAATTGGAGAAAAACAATAGAAGGATTTTTTTTTTTTTGGAGCATGTTCAAAGTAGGAAAGGGAAAGTACAGTAAGATAGGATCAACTAATGCTACCCAGGCATCGCAGCTGAAAAAGTAGAGTCTTGTTACTCATTAGCACCCGTTTGCTAACGGGCAAGCACAATTAGCTCAGACTTTCCAGATGCACATGTCCTTGTGGTCTGAGATCTCACCTCGGGGCTGGAAACCAAACACAAGAAAACTTGCACAGTGAGGGAGCTGGCTAACGCTGCAGACAGTCGTGTGTATGCAGGAAGCCCGGCAGACAGAGAGAAAGCTGCTCTGCCACATTACTCCCACATCTTCACTGGCAGTGCAGCATCGAATGATGCCAGGGTTTTTTTTTTCTTTTTCTTTCCTGTTTTCCTTTTATTATCATAAAGTCTTTTGTTTCTTAATGGGTTCTTGTGTTTTCATGTGGCCAAAGAAGAGGAAACATCCTCACAGTTTGATGCCTTCTTAATCGGCTAACACAATCAAACAACTTTGAGAAAAGGTTTTCAAAAATGTGGCACAGCCCTCTCCTGGGGATGCTTGAAGAGCACAA
>OMNM01000857.1:0-14952 GCA_900302745.1 Parablennius parvicornis
GAAGGTAAAACTGAAGGTAAAATCCAAATCATTCTATTTATACGTCTTTTTTAAGAATAAGAAAAAAATATATAAAGTTGTATATATGATAACATCTTTGTAACGTATACTTAAAATGTGTTCAATAGAGATTTTTAAGGCCGATCTGCCAAAAGGTCCAGTTACAAGCTTTATTTCAAACTGTGGTGGTTTTCATGATTCAAATATGCGATCATGGTTTTCAAGCATCTCTCTTCCATGAAGCACCTTGTCTCTTTCTGTGCAGGCTGAATCAGTGCTCTGTGCTTTTTCAGGTAAAGAGGGATGGGGCGGTGTGGGCACCACCCCATCCTCTCTCTCACAAGTCTACAGTGCACCCTGCGCTCTGAGTGGGCAATACGTGCTTGTATCGGTATCACCACCCACCCAGAGCACTGCATACATCTGCATTTCCAACCACTTAAATGCAAAGTAAAAGTGCACCTTTAACACAAAACAGTGTGGTTGCTGAGAGAGTCCAGCTAACACAAGATGGAGGTGGGTATTACTGGAAGGGTGGAAGGGAGACAGAAAGCCGGTAATTCCAAAGAATGGCTCCCAAAGGAGCTGTATAATACATCATGTACACGCAACAAACACGTGCGAAAGAATAGACAAAAAGAACTTCTCAAATATACACGCACAAACATTTACACACATACACACAGCCATACACCATTATGATCAGAGCCTAATTTCCACCATTAAATTTGGCAGTACTGTTAATACAAAATTAATGCATTAAAACAGATGACTATCTGTGAGCTAAATAGCTATCAATTCTCAGCGAGCTGCCAAATTCCCTCTGTGAAAGAGCCACTGAGTATCTGCTTGGATATTGCTTTGTAATTGTCTCCCTGATTCTCTGCACTAAAAGCTCTTGTCTGTGTGTGTATACACATGCAAACGTGTACTTCACAGAAGGCTTAAATGGCTTAAAAAAAAAAAAAAAAAAATGCAATTCACACCTGAAGCAGGTGAACCTGCACCACAATAGAGCAGATCTGTGCAGATGTATGAAAATATTACAGTATATGCTCTATCTTACAAAGCCAGGAGTCAGGTTTTGCCTTTGTTATTCAAACATGGTGAGGTCATGGCAGCACTTCTAACCAATGAGGTAACTGTATTTCAATCTGAAGGGAAACAATGTAATGTGCCAGTTGGGTTGAAAAACACTCTGAACTTGACAGAAAAACACATATCTCAATTGTAAGCCAGCTGTCAACTCATGAAAAGAACAGAAGTCTAAGTTAAAATCTGAATATTTCAATGATTAAGATTTAGTTTGGAGTCAAGAGATTGAAATTATTTCAATATATTGACCCATTTCTTCTCCGCAGCAGTGTATTTGTGCGTTTGTTGGTAACTTGATTCTCATAAATCCGCACTCTGGGATTCCCCTGGAACGTAAGCAGGTTATTTAGCAACGCAAGCAGAGCGACTGGAGTCACTGAGTGCTTGCTATTTGGCCTGTGATTCCCTGTCTGCCAGCAGCATGAACAACAGCTCCAACCACAGAGGTCCTACTGAGTGCCAAACATGGTGACTGCTTTGAATTAGCCATGCCAAGTTGCAACTTGCCTAAAAGTTAAATTGTGGCTTGAAGAGACGGTGTATTCCTGGACCAAATGGCGTACCTACCGCTTCCTGAACCTCATCCCCACCCTAGTCCTTATTGTTCCTGCTCTCTTTAATCCCAGCAGCTCCTCAACTGCATCCTGTCCCTCTGACTCAAATCCCATAATGTTTTTGGTTGTTTCCTCTACTGCCTTGCTGTAGAAATAATCCATCACTACTGAATAAAAAGGGGCTGCATATTTGTCTCGAGGAGGAATGTGGGGAAACAAAATGGACCACTGTGTCATAAGGAAGGGCAGCAATGTAAAGATGGATCGCTGGAAGTGTCCTTGGAGAGGATGACTTAATGCAGACCTATGAAACAAAGTAGCTTTGGGAGGGGTCATAGAGACACTTAAAGACAATCCAGCTACTGGTGCTCCACACCCACCACTCTTACTTACTTTAACATTAAATAAGGCAATAATTATTGAATTCCGTTTGAATGAGTAAGATGCTAGAAAGTAAACAATGGGAACATAATTGCACAGGGAAGACAATCAATGCAGGCAGTCATTTGGGCCATGTTGATTGTGTACGCTGCTGCATGTGCTCTGAGTATGTGTGTAAGTGTGTACACTTTTGTGCAGCCATTGCAAATCTAAGGTGAGCCAAGGGGAGTATGTGCTGTGACAAGGAGCTGAGTAATACACTCTCCCACATGTACGTACAAAACAAAGGTTGGGTAATCCCTCCTTTAATAATGACCCAGGGCTCTGAACAATAGCTCTCAATCAGCTGATCAATGTGTCCACATAATTCATGTGCGACTCACTGTCTTTGAAAGGGGAGGAGGAGGATAAGCAAGCGGGCGGTGGAGAGATCAATGCCCTGTGTGGTGATAACGAGCCTGGGCCTATGCCCACAGGAGCACCACACTGGCTTTCAGGGTCTCTCTCATTAAGAACATTTGGATAAGCATGGCTATACATACATAATGTGCACTTTTAATCATAGCCAGATAAACACATATTTCCCCTTCTTAATGAGCTGGGTTCTGCTTTTGTGACACACAGCAATAACTCCAAAAAACAGGCAGGAAATGATGTCAATCCCTCAATAAGAAAAAAAAGAGAAAAGCAAATTAACAGCAAGCTGTTGGCCTCCTCTTTCAGTAGCTAATTAACAGCTTAACCTCCTGGTGCTTTTATGAAAGCCATGCTGGGAGGAGCTTGCCAAAATTGCAATACAATAAGTCTGCCTGCAGGAGGCGAAAGCAGGGTGGAGCCATGGGGGTACCCAAACAACTGTTACAGCTACTTGATGACATGTGTACTGGCAAGGTACCATCTGGAAACAGAATGGGACAAATCAAGACCTGCCCCAGCCCTTCTCTTCATTACCCAAAGCAGTGTGTCAACATAACAGCCACTCATTTTGGACAGCAGCGACCATAATTACTTGTACAGTGGAGAGGAGCAACATTTTTGATTTTCATTTAAGCAAAACAGGAGGCGCACAGCAGTCTGAGATGTTCAGATGTTGTGTTTCAATAATAGTTCTCTGTGTCTGTCATTTCTGATGCTCTTATTACAATAATAACCCACCACATCAGACATAAAAAGAAATAATTTTGTGTTGGAACATGTCATTAGTTATAACAATGCTTATAAAAAGAATAAATAAATAAATGCATACCTCAAATATATTTCCCTGTGATCCGGTAAAAACTACATTTCGAGAACCGAAGGCTGAATACACAAATGTCAAACCATTTTTTATGTATTTGCCAGGAGCAAAGATGAAGCTACTGAAATAAAACCAAAATATTTTTTTCTGTTAAAAGACAACTGAAATAAGGGAGGACACAAACAGCTGTCAATCTATTTCTTCTTGTTTGTCACAAGGAAATCTAGAGAATACATGTAGACTATTGTGAAGGCTAACTGACCAGGCATATTGGGAATGCCAGTTCAAGTGAGTGCATAGTAGATAACACCAAGATGATTATCTTTCTAGATGTGTGTTCACAGATGTGGTAGTGGTGTAGGAGAGCAAGCAGTATTGCACTCAGACAACTCACAAAGGTATCCAAAACCTCAGTGCCATTCATCATTATTTTCCAGCCAAACAAAGGCAAGACAGTGTTGCAGTGGTACTCCTAATGTGAGAAGCTGAACGTTTGTTAGATGAGGATGAAGGATGAACAACAGCTTGGTGAGAGATGGAGAGTGGAAGAAGCCCTCCTGAGTTGCAGGATGAGCGAGGGGTGGGGGGTTGTTGGCGGTGTTGGATTAAGATACAGGCAAACACCACTTGTAATGATTAATGCAGTCAGTGAGAATTAAATTCAGAGCAGGAACATTACCCAAACACAATTAGTTCTCGAGAACAAACATCACACTCTGCCGTGAATGCAGATACACTGCCATATCACTGTGACCCTGGGCCGTAAAACTTAACATGTCTGGGGGAGAGAGAGAAAAAAAAAAAAAAACTGCCAGAGAACAGTTGTTACAGTTATGTGTCTCCTTCGACTCCTGCTACTGTGACCCGCAAAATACCTTAAATGTTCCCAAAGCAATAAAGGTGACAAAAAGTCATGCTTACTGAACTGCAGGTGTGCCCACATTCTTCCTCCGAAGCCTATTGTCATTAGCTGAGCTCATGTTCCAACTTTTCACTGAGGGTAGCGACAGACAGTACACACAGAATCCAGTCTCCTCTCCGGTTTGTATTATCTAGATTTCACCCCTAGCGTTCTCAGTTTGGTAGTGTAAATATTTCATTAACACATAATTGGTTGCAGCTTCAGGCTACGCAATAAGGCTATGATAGCTGTAACAGTGTATGTTTTCTGACTATCCTGTATCTTTTTTTAATGTAAAATTCATAGATATGTGTTTTGGGGAGGAGGTTGTTTGAGATCTCATGAGGGGAAATGTTTAGTTGTTCTTACTCTTCTCTCACAGAAGCTCACCAGAGGCACTGGCTAATTAAGAACAGTCATGATGTGCTCAGCCAGTGTCAATATTTAACCCAGTCTTATGCAGCTATCTATATTAGCTGCACCACACTGACAAAAGGAGCAATGTGGCCTTTGAGAGGTCCTCTTCTTAAAATGAAAATTAATGAGTGGGGTTGAGTGGAGGTGACTACACAGAGTAGGTCTATATGTGGGTTTATTTGCATGGAAGGTGAAGTACCTTGCTGGAGTGAAACCGCTGTTGAGGGTTCTTCAAGCAGTTCCCACATCAAACACCCACCAGCCTTACCTAACAACTTTCCAACACTACAAACTTGCTATAAAAACTGACATTTTACATGGTGCGCAAAACCCTGCCTAGAGTAGCTACTACCTCTACCCGCAAACTTTCATTTCATTTTACCAGAAGTATTTGTGGATAGATAAAAATCAGAGACACAAATACTACATTTCCATCAGATCCATCAGAGCTGTTGACCCATGCCCACAGGGATGCTGTGCACTTGTGCTGAAAAATAGTGCTCTGTCCACCCTCCACCCCCTCTTTTCCATGAGGCGGCTCTATCAGTAATAAATATGGCCTTGCAAACACAAATATCTTTATGGGTCATTGTTGGGCCTGCTCATTAGGCAAAAGGGAAAAAAAAGAACCCCACTTTCCATTAAAAAAAAGAAAGAAACAAAAGTGCTCATTGATCAGATTGATCAATTGTGGATCAATAACCTAAACCTTCATCATTCCCAGTGCAGCATAATTGCAGCAGAGATATAGTTGTCATCACTGAAAATCAAACACAGACCAGACTAATTGGAAGAGGCCTATTGCTGTGGTCATGCTGGCAAAAAGCTTTATAAGCCCCAGAAAGACCTGATGATGAACGGTCATTGAAGCTTCCCAAAATAACTTCTCATGCCATTAGCAAGTGTCACCATGGAGGTCATTGTGCTGGCTGCCCATTCGGGGACATCTAATACAGGGCATAGCAGGCTACCAAACTGGATATTTTTAAAGGTTTTTTTCTTCTAACTTGTGCAATAAGTTATAAGGTTAAATTCATCCCCATATTCATGTGACAATTTCAGTGATTTTAATATCATATTTTGCAGGAATAGCCTCATTACTCAATTTGTTACTGAACTCCTTTTCAAGAGTGGTCAGTTAAAAAGGAAGTCATTTTCCACCACAGTCAGCATTGTAAAGATGCCCAGAGAGTGGGTAAAGGAAATCAGCATGGCTGGCATAATGTTTTTGTTTTTTTGGGGTTTTTTTTGGAGACTGGCATCACAGTCACACTGCCCCTCATTGCTACACCATATACACTGCTCAATCGTGCAAGAAATCTCAAACTATACTTCAAAGCCTACCACTTTTCCCCTTCCTGTTTATTGATTAGATAGAGCTCTTGTTCAGTAATTGTGCAGTAAATCAAGCATGGTGAGCACTAATCTCAACCCCGGGAGGAAAGTGTTAAAGGTAAAACCTGCTGAAAAGTGCATAATTATGGAGCTGTGTTCAGCCAGGAGAGAGGAGATACTCCTCCCTCTCAGATTTCTCACTGACTGCACTGCACAACCAGAGGCAGCTGGGAGAGGGGTTGGCAGAAGAGCAACGGGAAGTGTATACAGTTTCTAACCACCTCTCGCTCCCTCCCTTACTCTTTCAAATACTTCTCCCTCTCAGTGCATTCCCAACCAAAGCGCCGGGGGCGCCATGCTTGTAAAGAAACCACAGCCTTTTGAGTGCCTCTTGTATTTACAAACGGAGGCATGTTGAAATCAAAGGCATTAGCACATGACATAACACATTAAACAGTTGGCAGATTGAAAATTTATATACTGAAGAGATAGTGAGTGGTGTAAACAGGAATAGTGCCCATGTTGGATAGGTTTAGCAAGTTATACTTTATATTAGAGCCACACTTACCTAAATCAGAGTACAATATAGGAGTCAACTGCAGCTGCAGCTGCATCCTCTTTCCCTTTTGCTATGCCTCCCCTCCTAACAAACAGCTCAGGGTATATTCCAGGTGGAGACAGCTATCACTTTCCCATCAACTTCCTGTTCCTCTTGTCTCTCCGCCCCCCCTTTCTCTCCTCCCTTCGACTCCCAGCTGCACAACTTTTTTTTTTTTTCCTGTGCCATTTTTGAAGTAATACAAAGCTGGATCTCTTCCTCCATCTTCTAAAATACTCAACACTGCAGTTAAGAGATTTTTTTTCTCTGTATCTCTCCTCAAACCTCTTTCTCACATCCTGCTCCCTCAACAATTTCCCCATGTTGCTGTTCTGCCTAATCTCACCTCAGTTTTTATTTCACCTTCATCAGCAGGGATCTAAAAATAAATGATAAATGGAATATGATATTTTAAATTCTTATCTCTTATCTGTTCTTACAGGGGAATAATAAGGTAGTTAATCCTGCAGATCCTACTCAAATTGATTAATCAGCACATGCGGACAATCAAATAAATGATTTATATTCCCCAGTCCTGTGGTCGGACAGTTACCCCTGAAACCATCAGTAATAATTCAGTAACCCTTCCCAGACCACAGGCTGCAGCTAGTCAGCCTCACTCAGTGTCAGCCCTCTGATGTTCGCCAGGACTTTGAACTCCCCGCACAGAAACTCAGACACACCAGGGGTAAAACAATCTGCAGTCTACACTCTTTAAAGCCCTCCTACAATGCTTGCTTACCTGAGCAGAATCACTCAAAATGTACAGTACTGTGTACATACAGATATTATGTAGATGGATAAGGGCATGGAGAACAAAGTGTACTTCTTATAACTGCTGTTAAATATAGCAACATATCTTCCCATCGCTTGCAGAGGATACTGAAACAGACATGCATTATCTTGTTTCTTTGCAGAATTGCAAAGAAAAGGACCTTCACGAAATGTACAAGTCAATGAAAACAGTATCTGAAGAGTCAGAAATCCTTTATCAATTCATGACAACCTGAACAGGTCTTACGTAAGCACTGTGTTGATGGTGTCGGTAAAGAATTAATAAGTAATGCAACTAAGACGCGATAGCTAAAGAAGCAGATGTCTACAGGCACTAACTCACACAGAGAATGACTAACAGGCTGTTTTAATCCCAACTCTCCCAGGCCTCAATCACACTGAGCAAACCCTGTCCTGCTGCTGGACAAAAGGATGACTCTTCATTGGGAAAAAAAACTCTTTTCTCTTATCTCATTAGCCATGCAATTCCCTCCCACAGAGGTCAGCTAACAGCCTTCTTCATGGTGATCTTTTGCATCTGCTGGCTATGAGTGTTATTAATCAGCGAGAGGGCTAAAGGCAGAGGAGAGCACCTCTTGCTCCCACACATTTGCACCAGGCCTAAATGAATGGTGGGGGGAGGACGGTGAAAGTCTAAGTGCATGACAGGGGGTAGAGGGTTGTCTGTCTTTGTCAAAGTTCAAATATATGGCGTTATGCCAGTCTGTACCTCAGGAAAAGTAAACATACTGCACATACACATAACATTTCAGCTCTTACGTAATCCATCCTATGTGCTTTAAGGGAGACTCTGACTTTGTGTTGCCTCTGCGAGCTGATTGTTTGAATCAAAGCTTATAACTGTTCACTGTGCTAAGGCCACTTTTGCCATGGCCAGGACACTGACTTTTTTACTGCTTTACTATGTTTTAATATGGCTGTCGAGCAATACAAAGCAATTTCAAACCCGCCTCAGAGGTCCCTGAACTCAGGGAAGTTTATACAGCCCGAGATCAGGTTAAGTTTTAGCTATAATACATAATGACGTGTTTTCACTGGTGTTTGAAAACCTTGGAGGATGATGTTATAAGAAATACACTCTCAACTAAGCACAGGCCCAAGCCCTAAAGTGTGAGTGGTCATTCAGCCCTCTTGCCAATATACCTTGTGATATATGGCTTTGTCTTTAATAGGTATGAGCTTGGTGTGTAGAGCAGTGTCGTGAAAAAGCCAAAGTTTTATATATAAGCGTTACAGTTTACTTTGATCTCCCCTCTTGCTCCACTGTTTATAAATCAGCCACACAAATATTTATGAGTCAAACGAGGAAAATGGCCGGTCTGGTTTGTATCTCTGCCCTTCTTCCCTCACACTCAATTTCCCTCCCTCCGCTTGTGGCTGATGTGTGGATGAGGCCACCACAGACGAAGAGTGTGCACACAGGCCCCAGGCCACATCCATCATATCTACTCTGTCTCTGGTCATTGTGTGGCCCCGGATAAGGCTGACCTAACTAAACCCAGAAACAGAAAAGATGGCACATACACTTTGAACAAAAGATAACTACATGTGCCACTGATTCCACTTATATTAAAATGAAGATGAAAACTTCCTTTGTGTTTGTGCAATGTGTCCTGACAATCTAGAATGGATTTTGATGTGTGTGGCACACATGCATTTGCACCCCTGACGAATGCTTCGGAACAAAGTTTGATGAGTTAATATAACCATGTTTAATACATTTTGCACTGCCTTTCAACTCACCTATCTGTATCTGCCTACAACACGTGCACACACACACTTCTAGATCCATATGCTTTAATTGCTCCCCCTTAGCCCTGACCTCTGATCCAGATCACTCTGATATACAGCATCCCTATTAAATTGAAGCAGGTAAATATTCTTCTAATGACTCTCAGGTTTAGCAACACAACTGAAAATGGAGAGAGGAAGAGAGAAATCAATCTTCCTTACTTTTTGTCCTTCACTGACTATTTATTTCTTTTTATCTGAGGTTTGACTCCAAAAATGTGCAGGGAAATCAAGCTGACTGGAGCTTCTAGTCGTATTTTGACAAGGCAAGGGACTTTACTGTGATGCATTTCTGTAATGAGGAAATTACAAACCTGTGGTCAAAAAGAAATATCTTGTCAACAGCATCTTGACTGTTCTTCAAGTAACACACTAAGTTTACTGATCCTGTATTAAAAAAGTCAGATAGCCTTTATCTAAACCGAGCAGAATGTTGATAAGACAATCTCGACTCCAGATAATTTAAAAGATAACACACGTTTAAGCAGAGGGAGACAAAGTGGATCAAATCTTAACACTACATAGCTCACAAAAAAGATAACCGTTTCACTGACGGTATATCCATGGGTCTGTACATGTGCCTGGCGTACAGTAAAAAGCTGGTGAACTGTATGTATGAGAGTGAGTGGGGGTGGGGGCATGTGGGGGTAGGAGAGGGATGGTAGTGGTGGACTGGCTTGTCGATCGATGCAGTGATTGGCAGTTAATGGCTTTTCCTGTTCTGCCTTGGTAACCCTGGTCTGATGGCTGTTGCTTCTGATCAGAGATGGCAGATGGTGTTTGATTTTTGTATGTAAACCTGTGACTTTGTGGAGATGGCTTCATCATGTTTAATGATTTAAAAGTTAAGTTGAATACTGGGAAAACTCAATAGTTGAATCATTTAAAAAAAAAAAGCCCTAATCTCCTTTAAATATTTATTTTGTTGCTTTTTTTCAGTATTATTTTTTTCCCTTGGTTTGCTGTTGTCTGTTATGTTTTTTTTTTGGTTTGTTTTTAATTCATTTTTTTGTTTTGATGTTCTTCCCATGTTCTGAAAAACAAAACAAACAAAAAAAAAACAACAACAACTTTTCAAATCTCTCTTATGTATGTGCACTATTCAATCTTAGTAGCTTGCTGTGCACTACTTATAGTCCTTAAATATCTAAATATATTTTATATAAGAAATTTCAAATCATAACGGGTATGTATTTTTCTGGCATTTCAGTCTCAGGTCTAATTTTGCTTAGTCACAAATGTCAGATTTGCTAAAGTGACTCAAATATAAAATAACTAAAAAACACATGGAGATCATAGATAATCCTGTGTACCAGCAGTTCTATTACCAATTTACTTGATCCTTTTCACCAAACCAGTGACTAATGGCCGCACAGACCAGAAACTCAGGCCATGTGAAAGAAGAAAAGGTTGTAAATGGAGGAAATTGAATGATAAGCTCCATTAGAAAGAGAAAGAGGAAGGAGAGTAGAAACAGCAGGGCATAAAATCTCTGATTTTTCACAGTGAGTTCATGTTCAGATAGTTTGCCTTTATTTGTGTTTTCATTTAACCAAATCTCAGGTTTAAGACAATTGAATACCCTTAAACTCAAAGTATTTGCACATTTCATCTGCCCATTTAAAAAAGGGGGAAAAAAAGTTTTTTACAATGTGTAGCACAGTTACAGCAACATTGTTAACTTACCTGGGAAAGTTAAGAATAAACACATAAACAAAAAAGGAAATATGTGTGATGATGAAGATGATGGCGTGCCTGTGTGTGTCTTTAAGAGGGAATTAAAGAGACATATGTCGGTCACACTCAGGCTTAGCACAGCAAAATTGATACTCTCCAACTTCTGAAAGATCAACAAATTATAAAATACTTTGCTGAACTGCTTTACAGAAAAAAAAGCTTCTCTCCCTTATGTAAATATATGCAAATTAATACACTGACCATTTTAATAACAATTGCACCAATGTCTAAACTTTAACAATGCTCAGAGTTGTCGCTGCACAGACAGCCTATATTGTTCAAAATAATTTTATTTTGACTATTCCAAACTAAAAAGCATAAATTAAGGAGATTCCTATTTCATATGATTTAAGCAATCTAAATGAAGAATCCAACTTTGAATCACTCAGCAGGACTTAATATTAGGAATACCGATGAGTGAATGTGTTGAGAATGAAAAATAGAGTTTGTGGGGCTGGTGGGGAAGGATGACAGAATACAATGTGGGAGTGCGTCTTGGAGCTCAGTGGCTGTCAAGACTTCCTCTGCTGTCTGCAGAAATCTCAGATGAAACAGGCCTCTGTAAATTGAAAAGAGAATGGGGGGGGGGGGAACCCTCAATAAAACATAATTGTTTGAAACTGGTAATGTTGAACTAAAGCCTGAGCTTTCTCTATGTCTTACTGCAAAAGGAAAAACTGCAGTGTGACCTGGAGGTTTACCACAAAACAAAGTAGCGTGAGGTGAAGGTGAGTGAGGAAGTGGAATGATCTGCTGGGGTGGTGCTTAAAGGCATGATAGTTAATTTTTTTTCTTCTTCCTACAGGGTTCTGTCTATTCTGGGCATCAGCGTGTCATGTAGGAATGTGAGGGCCATAAAGTATCTGTGCCCTTGAGAAGCTAAAGAGCATTCTTGTCCCCAACTCTTCAAGCTCACTCCCTCTCTCCCTTGCTCTCCCTTTCCACAAGTCACTCGCATTATTCCACCAGTAAGTTTTAAGTAGAACACAGGTGTAGGATATGGCACCCAGGGGAAATATAACCTTTGGGAACATTCTTAGGGTTAAAAAAGAACATTTTTCTGATGTTCTTCCTATGACAAAGTATGTAATTGCCTTTGTTCCCCGACTTTGCCTTTGTCCCTTTTAGTTCCTCCACCCTTCACTCCTCATAGTTAACTCTTACATCATTACTCTATAATTTCCATATAATAATTCCCAAAAAGTATTCTATTCCCTGCCACTACTTTTATTTTCATCCTTCAATTTTATCCATCTTTTGTACTTTAGAATAAAAGGCATAATGAGAAAACAAGGTGCAAAATGATCTTTTCCAGGGCCTCTAATGAAAACCGCATGACACCCTGGGCTGCACCGCTTAATTACAAAAGGATGAAATCTTTTCTTGTACATCTGGAGAAAACATTGTCTGCATAACACTGAAAGATTTACAGCTCCCAGTTCTAACCCTGGACTTCAGCACACAGCAATTAGGTAAAACATGGACGGATAGCCAGCACCATGAAGTCCTGAAAAGTCTGGGATATTCTCTTTTGGCACCAGAATAAAAAACGCCCCCAAGGTCCCACAATTTCAAATAAAAACTTTAGTATGAGGAAACTGAATGATAGCTAAGTTTTACTCAAGGCTTAGTAGTGGTCACAGAGAGGTGAGGCGGTTTTTCCATATTTGAACCCTCAAAGTCACATTTCATCCGACATAACCTAACAACATGTACTGCTCTTATCAACAACGTGCTTTGCAGGTGTCAGCATCTGTCCAAGTCATCACAAGCTGCAAATACAATCCAGGTGAAGAATTACTAAAGTTCTTCAATGTTGCACAAATCAATGCATCACATTTCTTTTTTTTTCTTTTTTTTAACTTTTTTTTTTTTATAACATATACACGACTTTGTACTTAAAAGAAAATTGCCGAAGCATTGTAAACCAGGGCCTGCAATGTATTTTGCATAGGGACTAAATCACATGCATTATAAACACATGTAAAAGCAGTCTTTCATTGCCTATAATATGGCATTTAGCTACTCAATCATCCTTTTTGGAACATTACAAGGCAAGGGAAATGAATCTACAGCCAAAGGTACATATCCATCCTGATGTAAGATTTATCAGTCCCATGACTGTACCTTCTAGGACAAACCCAAACAAAACAGAGGTCCCTGTGTGCTCATCCTGGCACCTAAGACCTCCTCCCTTCCACTTATTTCTTTCTCAATTCTACCTTACTTTTATGTCCAGCTCCACTGAACACAGACTTCAGAACCGAGTAGTTTTGTGGCCATGACCACTCGGAGACCATTAATCTGGTGGCTAAGCCCCTGATGTATTGATGGCACAGAGCTGGTAAGCTTGCCTGCCTCACTCTCTCCATCCCTTCAGCTTAGGAACTATATAGATTCACGGGAGCCTCAATCTGGCCTCATAAGAGCAGCATTTACCTGCCAATTGACACTGTTAGTCTTTGAGGTCTGTAGCTATCAGCCACCTGATGCATTGGCCAAGTGAGTACAAAGACCTGATAGATACTCAATCAAACCCTGATGACCAAACACCCAAAACCCATTTTACACAAGTATATAACCAGATGAGTCTGTTCTTTACACCACAAACAACAACATTCATATTGTTGGTAGTGCATTAGAGGTAGTAGGAGAATTAGGATTATTGCTTTGATGAAGGTTTCATCACAGTCTGTGCTCAGCCACATATCATTTCAGTTATCAAAAATGCCATCTAAATTGTGTCATATAAATATATTACAATCCTATCACTGTGGTCCAATCTGGGGATCTATAGTGACACACAGCTTACCTGGCAAGACATCAGTTCAGGTCAATTGTTGAAGTTGCTGATCACACGGGGTCTTTTTAAAGACTATCACTCCAAACTGGAGTTGTGGTGGAGTAGCAAAAAGCTGGGGCTATTCCTTATAACTGTAATATGATATTCACAAGATAGAAACAGAGCAGAGTCTGACTAGAAGGTTAGATGCACAAAGAATCTGATTGGTTCTGATGAAATTCATCCAAGATATTATAGTCCTCTCAATGATGTCCTCTTACACTGTTTGTCTCAATTATGAACTTAAAAGACTAATTTAAACCTGGGAAGTTTTATGTGCCTTTTATATGGGAGCATCGAGCTGTTTGATCATAATGTGAGAGAGAGGCATGTTAGAGAGTTTTTCAAAGACAAAGATTAGGTGGAAGTAGCATAATGTAGATTGAAAACTGATAATTAGACTGAAGAAAATGTTCTCGTTTGTTCTATCGTTGAATTAAAAGATTTAACCTTCAGCACATCCCCTTCACCACCCACTGTGTTGATACGCAAGTTTTACTTTGTTACTGTACGAAAATATACTGTTTAACTTGAAAGTAAGATGTATCAGTAAGGACGTAAAATGTTACAGTAATGTTCAAAACACTATCTGAGGCTTGAAAATAAGTTAATCCCCCCATGAATTGCTACACCACTCCAGATATAATTGCCTTTTGTGACAAAAATTGCCTTTTGTGACAAAAACCTTTTTTGTGACAATGTTTCATATGGCTCTGCCTTTAACATACATAGCTTGACCTCCCATTCCTCTCTCTTTCCTAAACACAAATCATATTTTCTGATCTGGATCCAAAACAAACATATATAATAACAATGAGCTCGAATCAGTAACATAATGACAGAGAATCTTTAAACACAGCAAGTAATATATTGCATGCTCGATTTCATTTCTTTTTCCTGATTGATTATTGTCAGGAAAAAACAGAGAAAGGATCTACATCTCTACCACAGAGCCAGAACTGACAATGTAGTCCTTTAATGCACCTGACACTTTTAACTCTGACAACTCTGATAAACAGTCACTGGAAAAAAAAATTGAGCTGGGAAAATTCAAGCCTCTCCAATTTATGCGCTACCCGTCTGAAGTGTTCATTCGCTATCACTACTACTTTGTGAGTCTCAGCAACACCCACAGTAAGGCCTTTGCACGTACAATCAACACTACCAGCAGCAACAGCTGTGCCATGGGTCAAAGCCCGACCCTTTCCCCGGGCCTTCTCAAGAGGTGGGAGCTACATGAGTTGTGAAATTTTTGCACACTGCCAAACA
>OMNM01000861.1:0-15731 GCA_900302745.1 Parablennius parvicornis
TTGCTTCCTGTAACACTATAAGGCCACATCCTCATAATTGCAGAAGGTGTATGGAAAGTTGATTAATTTTCATTAATGCAAAGTGTTTCACTTCAAATAAAGGCAACAAGTGTGTGTGGAAAAAAAGACTTTAAAATCCTTGTGTCTGGCATACCGGAATTCACAGCAATTCGATATATAACTTTCCTACATTTACCTTCCAACAGACAACTTTATACATTCTAAGCTTTAATCAGTTCACTGATTTTGTAAACTTCAATTACACCCTGATAATAATGCTGCTTCAAAAAGGCTTTTTTTTTTCTTTTCAAAAACCATGCGACTAAAAGCAAAAACAGGAGATAATCCTTTGCCTGTGGTGTCTGTGCAGTATTTGGACAGCAGTCAAACTGCACAAGAGTTAATGTGAAAGAGGATCAAGGTCTTTTCTCAAACTACTGTATATCTTGCTTGGTCTGATCATAGTTATGGTGAAGGTAACTATTTTCCCGACTTCACTGCGCAAGCTGAGCTATCACACCAGGATTTGAAAAAATGTGAATGCTCTTTTGCTATTTGTGAGTCATGATTCTAATTCTGACACACTGTAGTTCATTGTTTAACTAAGGAGACACTTTTAACCAAAACAATGTCGGATTAAATCTATCCAACACATGCAAAGATCGAATCAGAAAATAAAGCAAATCAGTGTCATCAGGAGGAGTTTGAATGATGTTGGTGCCAACAATAGGAGCAAATGTGATCATGAAAGACGCTGAGTTTTAGTCTCTCGGAAAAGATTAAGAGACATTCAGAATATCGAGTGATGGTTTTATTTTAAGCAAGATTGAGATAAAGACACGTAAACCTACTTTTTGTGAAAACAACATTATCATAATTTCAGAAGATTTAGCTGAGGATGTTAGGGCACCAGTTTCAACATTCTTTGGGAGTTAGGCTTGTTGGAGGTTGTTTCAAACCCCTGCACTGTAAAGTACAGGAGTTAATCTTATTGCTTTATGGAACTCCAGTTAGTACAAGATAACTTCAAGCTTTAAAAAAAAAAACAACTTTATCCAAATGTCTGCTAATAGACTCACAGAATTACTGTGAGTGCATCTACAGTTCCGCCACTCAGCGCTCACCCGGCTCCTTTTCTCTGAAGAACACATCCTTTTGAACTGTAAGAGTGTTGCACAATGGTTTTGCAATTCATCTTCACAATTTAAGCATCACATCACTGTTAGCAATGCACATCAGGCCTGGAACAAACATCTCAGCCTCACCAGACAAGACAATCAGTTGATAGACAGGGAGGCCAGACTCTGATAGATCTCTTCGGCCAGTCTCCTCGGGCTCATCAACAACACCGACAGGAACAGATTTGATCGGATACGTGCATTTGGAAATAAACAATCCACTGCTTTATCGATTGTCAGAGGAAAAGTTCAATTTTTGCCTCAAAACTGTTATGCAAGGGATGTCGGCTGATGTCAATCATGTCGCCATCCATGTGCCATTGGCCCACTTTCCCCACCCACATCTGCACCCCATCCCAATCACTTCGTAAAACAAGACAGAGACACACAAGGTGCAGGTTAATCTGGAAGACAGCTGGTATGCCTCATTGATTCAAATGATTAAATCACCCGAAAATTTTTGCTTGACAAAACCTTTTTTATTTTTACTGCAGCCTTTCTTCTTTTGTTGATGGGCATGATGCAGCAAGCACAAAACAAGATCATGTATAAGTCAAAGATACAACAAAATGAGAGGCTTTCCCATAAGAGGTACACAAGGTCCTGAGGCAAAGGGTTATGGGTAATTTGAAATGCTTCTTGTGTGGAGATAAACATCAAGGGAAGCAATCTTGCTTTGATGGCTACTCTTTGATCTTATCCAGTGTCTACAAGCTCTTAAAGGGTTTGGGGAAGAAAACAGACCAATAATAAGAAAGGAAAAGAAAAAAAATAACATTTCAAGAACATTTTATTTTACCCTCATGTTCCCTCTTGACCCTCCAGCCTGGTCACTCATTTTAGTTACACTGAGAGGTCGTTTCATGTCAACAGAGACTCAATGAACGAAGCAGATGAACAAATACAATGAGACAGGTCGAAGCCCTAGATATTTACAGAGGAACAAAGCACATATAGTATGATATATGAGTGTTTCTCTCATTTTTAACCATTTATTCCTTAGAACAAGCTGTGCGGCTGTGGGGCTTTACGTGACGTTCCAACAACAAATAGATTTATTTGCGCCGATAATTTTAAACGACTGCTTGATTTGTGCCTTTTAGATGCTGTTTAGTCTGGCCTCCTTTGTTCCAGTCGTTTTTACAAATTCACCCAAGACATCATGCCTCTTACCCCAAAAGACACAAATTAGTATCAGTTCACTTTGACAGAAGAATATAACAGAAATTCTGAGAGTTGATGTGCAACATTAAAAGCAGTGAGGCACTTCAGAGATGTATCACTCTGCCTGAGAGGTATTTCATATGTCATTAACGATACCAAAAGCTACATTTTGAAGTGATCTAACTTTGGCAGAACACAAAGAAAGTGGGATTTTCCAAATCATTCGAGTGTTTTTTTCAGTCTGTTAACAACTACACAATCTGTAACCTGTACTAGTCACAAGCATGCTCCAGCCTCACTTGTAAAGTTTTTGAATGCATTGTCAGCGTGTAAAGAGCAGGATTGAGTATAATTCTAAGGGGCAAGATCTTACATGACTGACATCCTTTACAGTTCTCCATCACTACCGTTTAACAAAAGTCGCTTAAAAGCAGGTAAGAGTTGGATGGAGAGATGCAGAAAATATTATCTGGCACCAATCCCATCGTGGTTGGTGAAAGCAGTTTTTGTTTTTAGTGTAGAAAAAAAATTATTCTGTGATTTTTATTGTCAATCATTGACGCGAACTAATCAAATCATACTGTATAAAAACAAGAAATATCACTCGAGAGGTCGAGATCTGTTGTATAATTACAGCTGTCCTGATACTCTAACTGTGTAACATGCTGATATCTTTGCTTGTAAAACTCAGAGGATGATGGGAGCCTCTCAATTGTTGCATCTGATTTTCCTGCTCGGCGACTGTGTTCCATGAAGAATTTATTTTAAAACATTCAGAGTTTTATGCCAATATTTAGCTTCCCGAGCAACAGTCACTCTTTTTAAATGGTTTGACATTGATTTTGCTGATGTTGTCTGTATTAGTAATGTGTAACTGCTGCACGCCTGCTGTGCTTTAACATTCAAATGGTCACCAAAACATCACACTCCACAAGTATTTGAGCCTTAGGGCTTTATTAGTTCTTAATCTATTAATCTATTAGTTTAACAAATTCAATATTTTTTGAAAATGTATCCAAATCTATTTTTATCTATTTTACCATCATTTATAATGAGTAGGCAAGCTTTAGCAGTCGGCGCTCCCGCTAATCCCATGTTTAAAGGCTCAAGATCCTTTTCGTCAGGTGGGATTTAATTCTGTTGCAAAGGAACCCTAAAACCAACAGTGGATGTAGTGGCTAGTATAACACTGATCTAAAAGACTGTCTTGTCTTGTGTTTAGTGCCCTCATAGACAGCGTATCATCTTTAAACTGAATCCAATATATCACAACAATGGGAACTGGCATGTCGCACTAGCACTAGTATCTGTAGTGACCAGGTAATGGAGACATGTGATCAAGGTCTTGCTTTTAGTCTATTTATGTAACACTGGCATTTTAAAAAGGGCAGAGTTGCTACATTCACGGTTCATGACAATTACTCTATCCTGACGACAAATGGAATTATAACTGATTAGATAGAATGTCAGGTGATTGGAACATAGCATTTATTTTCAGTTAATTGGATGTAACACATCTCTAAAGCGAAAACATAAAGATCAACATGAAACAAATATATCTAGTAATACTCTAAAGGTGTAGTGCAACCTCGGCTTTCGGACAACGGTAAATAGTACAGTCAGAGGCAACGTTGCACTGTATTGATGCATGTTTTCATCACGTCATGACTGTTCACACATCTGTGACACATTCAGTGTGTCTCAGGTGTCAGATTGGAGAGGCACAGCAGGACGTCTTAATCCAGGCTGACAAGTAAAATAATTACCAACAACTCTCAGCATATGCATGAAGAAGCTTGTGGCTGGGATGATTCACATGGGCCATTTAGACTTGCACCATGATTGTATTATTTTTGTAATTACTTTAACAGAAGTTGAACAATCAAACCAAGAATGAAAATGAGGGAGGAGAAGGGAAATGAAATAATAAAGTTGTTTGGTTTGAGGACATTGTGTAGAAGACTTGTGGTAAATGAGGGGCACAGTGACGTTAGTGGACTCATATATTTGTCCTATTTTTATAGTTTATTTTTCAATAAACAAAAGAAAATCAGAATGGCAGCACCGCGTCACAACAGCCAAACAACTTCTGGCGGCCTTTATGCTATTTGGGTTTCAGAGTAGTACCAGATCCCAACATCACCTGCCAGTCTGTTTTCTTTTCCTTGGATAAAAAATGTTTTTCTTCCCATCATGACTGCACTGCTTAAAACTAGGAAAAGGAGGGGGATGCCGGAGCTACAGCATCAGCCACCGACAGCACATCAGCGGTAGCAACAATGAAGTACCCCCTGCTGACTTAACTCCATTTGATTATGTTTGATAACCTTTGCGTTTTCCTGCTTTCTTCTCCTCACGTACATTTCCACATGCACCTCCATCTGCGTTCCACACATCTCACCATCACCAACTCACTTGTGCACTGCTGAGTCCCTCGTTTCAGGGCTCGTAATTTAAAAGGCAAAGCATTGCTACATTTGTGACCACTTTTCCTTTTTTCTGTAAACAGCATTTCCATATTGATTGCAGCTCATAATGGACCATTCATTGGGCTGATGATATTGGAATATAGCCTGTTATGTCTAAGCTTAGGACTATAGTATTTTCCAGTCTTAGCTTAGGATTATAGTATTTTCTGCTTCAATACACGCAAACCTCTTGAAACTTTATATGAGCTAAAATACAAATAGAAACAATGAAAATGGCTTTCACTATTGTCATTCCTTAACTATTATTCAACAAATCAATAGTGATCCTACTTCATTACTGCAATAAGGAAATTTAACTAATGACACTTCTGAACATACAAATGTGAAATTACAGGCTTTTTGAAAATTAATTACTCAAAGTATATGTTGATCTGCCTTTAATTGTAGCAATAACAACTTCAGGGCCTTGTCAAAGTGATTCAAATTAGTCCCGACAGCAGGGTGTCTACGATTTTCTCATTTGGTCCAAACCAGTGACCTTCAGGCGAAGTGCATCTCATAACACATGCACGTCTATACTTCATTTTAAGACAGCCACGCTTGCCTTAACTAGCAGTTCAGCAGGATGATCTGTGAATCACATGCTAAAAACAGTTCTGTCTTCTCTCGAGTTGTCAGAAAGTGCCAAAGTGGCTCCAGGATGGAGGAATGGAGAGTGAAGAGGTGGAGAGACGGTGACAAGCAAGTGAGTCATCAGGAGGAATAACCTGCACAGTGGGGAGGTGGGGGGGCTGCTCGTAAACCCTGTTAGATTGGAAAACTGAAAATGTATTTATTTCGCGTTGCCACAGTTTGTTGTGCAAATGTATGAGTGACAGAGACAGATGAAAACTCGCTGCTCGCACGTCTGGAAAGCAGCTTGTTGTTTTTTTTTCTCCCCCAGACTTGGGAGTCTCCTCCATGCTGTCTCTCAATGTTTTGTTAACGACTCATTATTTTCTCAGAGCTGTGCAGTGACGGAAGAAGTGTTATCACGTAGACGAACACTGAAGTTGATCCATAAACAAATACAGAGCTTAAAATAATTTTTAAAAATATGTGCACGAGAGCACAAAGCAGATAATAATACATTGCAGGAACAGAAATACAAATGTATATTCAAAAATAGAACCCAGTCAAAAGAAATAAGCAAAACCCAACATAAGGAGTGAGGTTAGGAAACAGTGAGTCTCAGTCTGCCCACAACAGCAACCGAAAGCCCCACGGAAAAGCAAAAAGGAGAGGAGGAAGAGGAAGGATGACGCTGGAAGGAAGGAAAGGTAGAGGGCATGAACAGATGCACTGACATTTCACACCCATTACCCTGGTCCACAGAGTGTGTACTCGCTCTGCCCACAGACATCGCTGCCAATGGCTGGCATGTGCACTGGTGTGGAATATAGACAGGCTGTAAATGGCCACATATTTGCAGAGCAGCTAAAGGTAACAAGGGCCAGGTAAGGTTTTCTTTTAAAGAAATGGAAGATTTGCTAGAAGCAAGTTTTAGTTCCTGTAACTGGATGACAAGATGTAGGAAAAAAAAAATCTCAATAAAAGATTATAGGTATAGTAAAGCTATAATGCAGGGTGACCTAACATTATCTTTTACCCACATATGTTCACTTTTCATATCCCATCCAGGGCAGCTGGGGAGTATTTATAACATCATGCAAATGTCTGGTTTTCATCGCTTCTCAAGGGACTATCAAGTCTGCGATTAAAGTGACTTCTTTTCTGGAAAACAAAATCTGGTGACCCTACATTAAGTGCTTGAATAAGTAATTCTGCAACTATGTTTAGATACATCATGACCTTTTCAATAACTTGTGACCTATGTATAAATGTAAGTAATAATACATTCCCAAACAGTCTGAGCAGCTTGGTAACAATTGTTCCCTTTGTGACCTGTCAATCATGTCCTGATTAATTAATAAATGATTACTTAAATATCTCTACATGACAGTGAAGTGACAGCTGTGCAGGAGGTGTGACACTGTGGTTTAAGGGCTGCTCAGTTACAGTTAAGTAGCCTCCTTAAATATATTTTACAACATTGACCAATGTGGCTTGAATTTTCTTCTAAACTAAGTTTCTATTCAGTGTTCAATGGCACTCCAACCTTATCTTCATTGCTCTCACCTCCCTGCTGTGTGCATGCTGCATATTTAATAACATAGTGTGCTTTGAGTCCACGTGCACGGCCTGCCTGTCCGGCACTCCGAGTATACTGTATTGAATAAAGAGATTTTGAAATTGTGTGATTGATTTCATGTCTGCCTTGATGGATTTCTCTGGTTCCTCTGATTCACCAAACCAGCTCAAAGCATTTGGTTTCCTTCATTTCCAAAAACATGGCTATTTTCGTGTGTGGAAGGGAGTGCAGAGGCATGGCTGGATTGATCAAAGGAAGAAGAAATTGATTAGTTGTTCTACAGATAGAGTAGCTTTAAATGAAATGATGGTACATGATGATATGTTTTATAAATAATCTAAAGGAAATCTATGTTAGTTTATAAATCATTAAAACTCAGAAATGAGGTCATTCACAAGAGTAAAAACTGCAAAGAAGGTTCAGCATACAATGCGGACAAATTTAATTTCGTTTAACTGTAAGATATCCACTGATGATTGCAACAATTACAAAACTTGTCAAATATTGTGGATTTCTGACAAACTTTAAAACAAAACATATAACTAAATCCCAGAAACTAAAAATATTAACATTATTATAACCATCTAAAGTGATGCAAAACAAACATGCTGCAAAATATCAAACCGTATTGTCAGATTTTTCTGATGATGAAGGAGCCATTAGAAAATGTCACTGAGCCATATTCTGAAAACCGCCATGTTCAGTTACAATCTCTTCCACCTGATTCTGCACTACAGGCAGTTCACACCATGGACAAGTCTTCAGTCAACCACAAATAGACAGACATTGTCAATGTACACATTTCCTCCAGACTTCAGTTACAAAAACAACAAATATGTTTGGATTGTTGGAAGACGCTATGCAGGCAATGGGAGAAAATGCAAACTCTACACAAGAAGGCCGCCTTGACAAGCAGATTCAACTTTTATCCTGTGAAACAACTGAGTTAACCACTGAGCCACTGTGCCCCTTCAAACACTGTACTTGTGTATACATATTCATGTGTTACACATACGGCCACACTATTCAAATAAAGTTGATTAAATGGTAGAAATGCTATTATCTTACCTGTATGTTGAGTTTCTGTGCGGAAAAAAGTGTTATGTATATCAGTGTAATATTTAACATAACTACAATACTGGAATGAAAATAGTGAAGAAATGTATTACTGGAAACACAATCACAGGAGACATTGCCTCATTCTAAAGCTTTTTTTATAACTCAATAAAAATTATGCAACTGTAAAAATCTAGTCACTCATAAAATACTCTACAGTGAAAAGCACACAACATTGCATTGCTGTAACAATGGCAGTAAACACCCCACTACTATAATAAAGAACTAAACAGTAAACAACTGTAAAAATCATGGTGGACTACTATAAGAATCAGTGTAATTTTCACAGCTCTGTATTAAACACAATAAAACTTACAGAACTGTATCAATCACAGTGAGCATCAATTCAATTCAATTCAGTTCAACTTTATTTATATAGCACCAAATAAAATACAGTCATCACACTTCTGTAGAAACAATTGGGGTAGACACAGTGCTTTAAAATGACAGTTGCACTGTAAGTAATAAATTCAGTATTTATTAAAATCATAACAACATTTGTGATACTAGAGAACTGTGAACTAGATATTACTGTAGATAACAGTGGACAAGAAATATTCATGTTATAATGATTCAAATGATAAATATCCTTTGTCTGTCAGTGCGATGCACCTCCCAGAAATACACAGAACTCTGTCACCATCTATGATGGCTGGATGTTCTTTTAGCCTGTTTCTGACAGCCATGTTGTCATCCGCTTCAGGGGCAAATTGGTGGCTGATTGAAATGACAAATCATTCTTTCAGTGCTCTGACTCACAAGTTCTGCATTTGCTTCTTTGTTTTTTTTTTTTCTTATTTATGTGCTCCTCTGCTGCTTTATCTCTCCTCCCACTTGTGTTTCACTCCTTGCCCACTCTCTCAGTGGGGAGGAGGGACAGACACTGCTTAGCAAATGCTCCTGCTGGCACGGTGTTAGTTTTGGTGTCATATTTTTTTTTACTTGGAACTGTAAGTTGACTAACAAATGGCCATTATTGAAGACATGGCACATCTCTGACAGGCGGTGGGATGTCTGAAGAACATGACATGTTGTAACTAAACAGTTTGTCGTGAATCAAAGCTGATGCTCCAAGGCTCGTCATTATTCACCAAAGTCAGCTTAGAAAGAACTCCAGGTTGCCATACATTGCAAGAAAACTACATGTAACATTAAGAAAAAATACAAAATCAAGTCACTATAAAACATGATACGTTTATATACTTTCATACATATATTCTTTTCATATTGGGTTGTGACTTTCTATGGCCGCTATGACTGTTATGCTGCTACTGTCAGAAATTGCCAAAAGAATGCCATTGTACTTCATGTACATAGACAATAAAGGCATCTTAATCTTAATATAACACAAACATTGTCAGAAATGTTTATATGGTCAAAAAGGTGCCTTGATTTAAAAGAAGCCAAAGACAGATGTCAGGATCCTCTTGCTGGGAGAAGTCGAGAAAAAGAAATAAATTGAGAAGCAACACATTTTTTTTCGTTACTTGGAGTTTCCTTTCAAGAGTTTGTTTAGCATCATTTAGAATTTTACTCTTCTGCATGATGCCACTCCAACGAATACTTCTGGCAAAAACATTCTATCACTTATCTACAATATCAATCCAACTATCCATCTTCTGTACAGCACTAACTAACTTAAGGTGGTGGGAACCAGAGACAAGCCGTCACATGCAGACTGCAAAAACAGAGAGATGGAAAACCAACACACACACTGATTCACATACGATTTGGAGATACCACTTGACTGAACACCAATGTCGTTGGCTAAGAAATAGCAGTTTCCTGAGATAACTCACACATGGAAAACACTAAAACTCCACACTGACTTGCCCCCAAGCTGGAGATCGATACAATTCTTAGTGTGAGCCATCAGCGCTGACCACTATATAAGGAAGTATTGGCTAAACAATATGGCTGACAACATAATTATTGTTTTTGGGGCAGATAAGCATAATGACTTTGATCTTACATGCATCAACAATGTTAAAACAATAACTAACAATAACTAATAACTAGTAAAGAGAATGGAGTAGTCTGTATATAAAGCTGGAAGTTTTAATCACCAAGTTTCCTCAACAGGCAATGAGATTTCTCTGGTTAAAAGATCATTGCAAAAGCTAAAATATCTCATAAACAAAGAAGCATGACAGTCACAGATTTTGTATGTAATTTCACTTGAACTACTAAAATTAAAGTTTAAGATGTGGTTAACAGAATGATAAAGCTGATCTTCAAACCGTTTGTGACAACAAACGACACAATAGTTATGCCACAGTCTTTCTTCCTGATATGACTTTGACAATACTACGAAATATTCATATTTGTTATTCCACTAACTTGAAGAGAAATGGCATGTCTGCATTTGTTGATAACAACATGACGTATTCTGTGGTATTTGGAAATGTTATGAGTCTTATTTGAGTTATCGAACGTCAATGTACCACCACTAAACAACAACAAATAGAAGAACAAAACAGCAGGACTTGTTCCTGCTTTTTTCTTTATATTGACTGAATAAGCGGGTTGTAGAAGTGACTGGTTGTTTGATATACAGTAGAACTGAGGCTTTATTTACTGCTTTTTAAAAGATGTGTTCATAACCTGCATGTCCTTTGTGTATGTGCTGTGTGTTGGATCACATTATTTCTCTTTGAGGTAAGTACTATAATATTTCAATTACTTTAACGGCATGATATGTGTCTTTATGTTGTAATATGTTGCTGGCACTCACAAGTTAAAAACCTCAGTACGACAACACAAAGCCATGTACAAGTTGATTCTCTGGTGAAGCTACAATGAAAATAATTCTGTACATTTTTTATTTCATTTAAGATACATTGTATTGTTTGTTTTGTAAGGTCTGATGTTCTGTGTAAACAATGTCCCACATCTCACACACACACACACACACACACACACACACACCTGTGCGTGTGTGAAGATGGATGGGTGGGTGAGTGTCTCTTTGTCTGATGCGGCCTGTCAGGTGTGACCATGCCATGCCCAGTGGGAGCGGATGGAGGTGACTCAGATGGCTGCCGGAAGTAGTGGTGTGTGGGTACGAGGGAAACACGGGAGACAGATGATCGAAAAGGTGTGTGTGTGTGTGCGTGTGTGCGTGTGTGTGTGTGTGAGTGTGTGTGTGTGTGTGTGTTCTCAGAAATGGAAGGCTTCCATCATTTTGTGCAATCAAAGTATTCCTCAGGCCATCGTGTGTCCAAACCACTACACATGTTCTTGACAGTGGCGTGCACTGTTTGTTGTGTTTATCTGCAGGCTGAAAATTAAAGAAATGTTATTCAGTATATGGCGTTTGGGGTCTTCAGCCCTCTGCAGATATGACTGTAAATACGCTGCCGTTGACGCGCTGCATCTGTGTCCGCAAAGGACATTTTTTTCGTCCTCATTTGTGAGTGCATTGGACAGTGGAGTGTATGTAGACACACGTTTCACTGATTTTGTATTTGTGTTGCAAGGCAGCAGTTGGTCTATTTTTAGTCCAACCTGATGATGTATTTATCTGCCGGTTATGGTCATGCAGCTCAAGCAGCCCAGTTCAACAAATAAACAAAGCCTGAGCACAAAGCTCTAATCAGTAGACAAATTGGAAACAAAATAAGAAACAGTGGGGCATTTTTCTACCTGTCAATTCAACCTCCAATTATACAGGACATGTTACACCGGCATTTCAGTTTTCTGCCCACATCCATTTCACAAAACAAATATGTTTTTATTTTAAGATGGCTATACTGTGTGTTGCAGCAGGTAACCACAAAACAAAATATTCTTTCAGCCATTTTGTTATGGGGTAAATATCTTTAGGACTGAAAATACAAGCAGGATATTGTGATAACATTTGATCTGCTTTAGACAACAATTCAGTGTAGGGTATATTAAAAAAAAACATAAAAACAAAACGAGTTATATACTACATATAAAGCTGTCCAGGCAGCACAGCCCAGTCATTCTTCAGTGCTAATTTCTCATCAGAAATTTGGATCAATGATAAAGAAAATCCAATACTGGATGGACCGTCTCCTCATTGGTTTGTATAAATCTGAAGCCGAGCATGCTTCTGATGTCTCTGCTTAGACACACATGGCTGTAATGAGCACGTTGCTATCAGATTTTCTGCAGAGCCTCATGATGGCTCATCCATCAAATTGAGATGTGCTGAGAAATTGTGATGTTGAGAGCACACAGGCCTTGCAGGATTTAACACCTCTGCCTGAAAACAAAAATCTACATTTGTGATGTGATGTTCAATTGGCAGACTTGTTATAAGTAGGCAACATTTTTGTAACTCGTCTTTCAAGACTTTATCTGGAGCTTTTTCAAAAGCTGTATGCTGTCTTCAAGGTATCGGCATATGATCATTTTGCTTGATTGGCTAATTCAATCATCTACTTCAGTTGTTCTTCTTGTCAAATACAAGCAGATGCCTACTTCCCTCCGTTATAGCCAACAATCAAAAAGCTGATCTGCACTGGCTTCTGAACCTGTTTTCACACTAATGCAGCAACCTGCTAGTCTAACTGCCTTAGTTTGGTGCAGGGGAAAGGCATTAAGTGCAGTCTTAAAGCTTATAAATTACTATGTGCTTTTGAAATGTTATAATGCGTCACTGTTTTCATAATTTCTGATGTGTTACTTCCATTGGCAATATATATAGTAGAGGGCAGTTCACATTGTTGGTTTCACGTGGGAAAATCTTTCGAATTACTACATCGATGACACAGATTCAAAACTGCTAAAATATGTATTTGTAGCCCTAGATTTATGTAAAATGTGGTCTGACGGGAAAATGTGTTGCCTTATGTTAACAAATTTGCTTGTGAAGACATGTATAAACTGTTCAAGTCTCTGAAACTTCTTTCTCGCGATGTCCAGGCGAGGTATTGTCGTAGACTGACTTGTTTCCACAAAAACATCCGTACACTCTTTCCGTGAGGGATCATTATTTTCTGTTGGCTTTGCTCCTTTTACTGTTCACACTGCCCCAACATCATCAGTGGTCATCAGTAGTATTACAGTTTGTTACTCACATGAAAACATACCAAATTATGCACATAATAAATGCAGAAAACGAACGTAAGGATCTGTCTGCTGCTAAAAGCTAGTGGCTAATTATTGTTGTAGCAAATTTCCTCTCTGCAGCCTACGCTATTTCTGGAGCATTTCTTCTGTTAAACTCCAACTTCATGAGGCAACTATCTTTGGATCTCCTTACCAAAATAACTTATCCAACTACTTTACCTTAGATTCCACTAAAACCTACAAATCATATGTATTGTTAAAATAGAGTATATAGTTAAATGTGAAATGCAACAATTAAGTGATTATAATTAAGCATGAAACAAAAGTGTGACTAATATCAATTGACTGACAAAACCTGTGAGTATATCACAAAAAGTATAAAAAAAAACAACTATATAATTGACTGAGACGATGCTGCAAAGAGAAGTTTACACATTCCTATGGAGGTAAAATGCTGGACGACATTAACTCTGTCTGGCTGCATCTATGTGTAACTTCTCCTCGTCACATGAAAGTCACTAGAAACTATAATCTATTAATTCCCTTGGGGGAAATTCTTTTCCACATCGATCAATCGTATTTCTAGAGAGCGGAGGTGCAGCCACATAATCGTGTTCCAGGGAGCTGATGGGGGTCAAGGGTCTTTCTTGCTCAGGGACACAGAGTGATGACCTGTCTGCAGTCTGCAAACCTCCAATGCCAAGTCCGCCTCTTTAACCTCAAAGCCACCAGGCCACCGCTGCCCGACAGTGATTTTGGGGTTCGCTTCCTTTCTTTATCTTCTGATGCCACAGGCAGCTTGCATATATGTCTTTAGTCCTAACAGTCATCCCCTCCACTTCAGTGGTGCAGTAAACATATTGTAGGACCAAACTTTATGAAATCCAGTGCAGAAAGTGATAAACTAATAAGACTTATAAGGTCTACAGGAGTAAAAAAAAAATGTATTCATGAAAAAAGAATCAGGCTTGTTTCTGCATGACTGTGTCTCAAATTGGATCAAAACAAGCATCTCTCACTCCCACACTGATTAAAATGTACATTTCACCGAGGCTCCATATGTCTATGGCTGGTCTGTCAACACCCAAACCCTGTGCAACATTGACAAGTGTACAGTGATTTTTCCATCGTCAGCCGCTGTGACAGTTTCATCTGAAAAACATGATTTTCTGCAGGTTATCACCACTCCCTGTTGGAGTGAGATGGCGCTCCTGTTGTTAGTCTGCCCTGGTCTGGTTATCTAAAATGAACCCTAGCAGGTCTGGGACCAGACTCCAGCCAGGGGACAACTGTGTCTTCAGACGTGTTGAATGTTGCTTCATTGACACATGTTAGATTTTCCAAAACGTAGATTTGAAAAATGAAATATAATCTATTGTGATCGGGTTATCCAACACTGTTCACAACACTTTTTTCTGATTCTTCATTATTTATACATATTGAGTCACTTGATATGATAATATGATCGCTTTAAGAAGGATACAAATGCAGTGATGATCAACTGATCAATGGATCGGTCCATCCATCCATCCATTCATCCCTCCATTATAGCACTATGTTTTACATTTTGTTTCCTCTGAAAAATATATTTAAAACAATCACATGTTCAATATAGATTGGTTGTTTCAAATGAAACACCCTCCCCAGTTTGTTGTCCATCTCTAACATGGAATTAAGGTCTGACTCATTGGGTTTGTTCCCACAGAGTGGAAAATGTATCAATGAAGATTACTTTTAATCATCCCTGAGGTCTAGAAAGTAGCTCTGGGGGCTTGTGTACATTATGAGGTCTACCTGACCTCATCTTTTTTTGCTGTTTGCACATTTAATATTCTCACAGAGCACCTCTGGTCTGCAAGTCTTCACTGCTTACACTACTGTCAATGTTGACTTCTGAATCACAACACACTTTGAAGTTGAAAAGTGTATTTTGTAAGTTTTGTTTCAATGAATCACATATAATTTGGATGGTGTGGGCCTGATACTTGTATTCTCCGAAGGACAGCAGCTCACAAACCTTGAGCTCAGATACAGGTGATGGTTTATAAGGTGTAGGAATATATTTTAAACATGAGACGCTGCCATGAAAGTCCCCCTGAGTGAACCAGGACCACCTGTCTCTCTCTAGTTTGTACCTTCAGTCACTCTCTTGAAAAGATATGACAGAAACATTCACTTTTACAAAAGCACAACAATATCCCAAAGATAAACCAAACAACTGTGGGAAACCTTGTCTTTTATATTGTATTCAGGGTTAACTTTTGAGGTGATCTTGATTATGCTTGAATACATTTGATGGATCTCTAACTTTTCCAATCATATCAACTTGTTTATAAAGTTTATATAAAGTTTGGTCTGCAACCAAATGGAGCCGCATGCTTCTCTGTAGTGGCTGCCTGTGACTTCCACAAAATGAGACTTGTTTCCCATCTCATTAGATTATCCTAATAATAATATGAAAAACTAATCTATTGTAATGCATCTTTAAGACATCATTTGTTCAAGAAAGGACAAGAGTCATGTGAAATCCATCGAACAACATCAACACATATACAAATATTTTCTCTCATTAATTCCACTGTAGTTGAAAAATTTTCAGATTTAATCATTTAG
>OMNM01000863.1:0-17430 GCA_900302745.1 Parablennius parvicornis
TCATATCAGAGGTGGACCACATGACACCGGAGCGCTGGCTCTACTTCCAGGGACAGTTGGGTTTTGTTGGATGCCTTCACATCTGAGGGGTCACCTCTTGTTTGTTATCGATGTTTCAGGAACAAAAAAGGCAAAAGGGGGTAGAGGGAGGAAAGCGAGGGTCGAGATTAAACATTGGCACAGTTAATTGCCAACTCAATTAGCATATGGTCTCGCTGTGAGCCTAGTCACATGGTAATGAGGCCTAATTAGGGTGGTCGGAGATGTCTGAAGAGGCTGAGGAGAATGCTTCCACTGTCAGTTTCTTCATTGTGGTGCCCAGGAGGTTGGTGCGGTGAATGGACCACCTCATTTTTAGTCCAGCCTTTCAGCATTTTGTTCATTTGTTTCTTCCAAGTTCTCTTTTCTTGTGAGCCTATTTGTTCCTAAAAACTTTCTATCCAGCTCCTCCTCAACATTTCAGCAACGACACTCATCACACTTTGACATCTACTGCATCTCTTCCCCTTTTCTCTTCTCTTCACACTCATATTCCAATGTAACCTATTCTGTCACTATCATCTGTGAAAGGAAAATGAGGCCACCCTGGAGGTTAAAAATATAAAGAGATTTGCAACAAACTTAAACAGATTTGATGGTCGGGTGAATTTTGTGTTTGGTTTAATACAATAAGAAGTTAGCATTTGCGGTGGTGAGTTAAATTCATTTCTTTGCTTTATTTTGGTTTTCAACACTACCTGAAAGCACAGCTTAGAGGTCCTCTTTGCAAAGTCAAGGATTAGAACACGCCTTGTGTGATAGTGTCCTTGAGTGAGACAGAAAGAGCATGTCCACAATCACTTAATTTTGTTTAAAAGACTTATTCATTTTTCGGGATTCAGGCCCTCACTTCATACTAAAACATTTGCAATTCCCTCAACTAAAACAAGCCCCCCCTCCCAAAATTATGAAAATTCATAAAGCTTCTTTAACAAAAGTTCAGACGTCATACTAAAGAGATGAAGTTTTTTCTCCGTCTTATTATTGTAAGATTTCCACATTCCACAAATACGCTCTTAATAGTATATTTGTTTTTTTCTGTGAGCTAATCCTTTAAGGAAACTTAAAAAAAAAAAATCTTACATCAACTGCACATAAATGTATTTTTGGTTAATAGCAGTAAAGTGGAAACAGAAGCTGGCTGAGTTAAGTAAATCAGACATTTTCAACTATTATATAACCACTCTGCTAAGTTTTTCATTTGCAACTTTTTTTATGGACTCTTAAGATGCAAGACGAAAAAAAGAATGGTTAGATTCACTCATGAGACGATCAGCTCTCTGTTTAGTTTTTAGTTTTTTTGAGTGCGAATCCATTTGTTTATTTCGCCCTCTTAATGAAAACAGTGGTGTTACAAGCAAAACAGATGCCAGAAGCCTCTTTATCTTTACCTGTCAACAGGATCAAGAAGTTTCTGACCTTATAACTGCAACACATTGTCCCCTTTCATAGGCACACACTCCGCTGTCATCCCAGAGAGACGGTTCCCAGTTAGATTCTCGTGTTTTTCCCAGATAGACGCCTCCCGCACTCCATGATAGCCAAAATAGTTTAAACAGTTTGGGAAAGAAATTTGAAGTAAAACGAGTCGTCAAAATGCAATAATACTCCCAATTATCACCGCAGTAATTAGGCAGCATCTGGTTGTGTACTGGGTCTGATAATTACAGGAGGTTGTAATTGGACAGGACGGCTTGCTACATTTTCCCCCCCTATCCGTGCGTATCCAGCCTGGAGCGGATCTGAATGACTGCAGTGCTGCACATTTGCACTCTCACGCTTGTATTCCCGTTGTGTGTTAACAGCAGCGTTATAAGGAATGCACGCCGCATACTTTCCACATTCAGCTCTGTGTCAGAATGTGTTGCCTTTGCAGACGCATGCATAATACATGCCACCAAGACGAATGTTACATTTGCATGTAAATAGAGGCAACACACATGGGCATGGCGCCAGTGTGTGTGTGTGTGTGTGAAGGGGAGGGAGCATAACGTGCAGCAACAAATGCATGCAACACTGCTACGTGCAGCATACAAAAGTAAGATGGACTTGAGAGTGCCAGAAGGCTGCTTGGCACTGAGGAACATGATGCCTGAGAAACAGCAGCCATGCAGCAGAGCTCCTGGATCCTACCCCCGGTTACATAAGATATACAGCAAGAAGAAAGGCGAGGGGATGGGAGGGACAGAGGTGGGGAGGGGGAGAGGAGGAGGAGGAGGAGGAAGGGGCACAAGGAAGGAAGGAAAAGATGCCAAAATGGAAGGAAAAAGGGGGCGGGTTTGGGATTAGACGGTGAGAGTGAAAAGATGAAATGTGAGGATTGAAGGTGTGTGAGGCAGGTCCTTTATAGCACATGTACGATTGTCAGCAGAGGGCTGACACCGCTCTGGCTGTTCTGGAGGCGGGGTGGTATTGAAATCCAGCAGAACGGAAGGTTTTTAAATGGAGGGGAGGACAGAAATGGCTGCATGGAGTGGCAATGACAGAGAGGGAAACATGTCTCGAAAGATAGAGGGGAGGGGAGGATGAGACGGCGGCAGCATCCTTGTTCTACACAAAGCAGAAGGCCAGAGGCTGTCTCTCTCTCTCTCTCTCTGTCTCTGTGTCTCTCTGTCTCTCTCTGTTTCTCTCTTCATACAGCTCACTTGAGCATAAAGGAAAGAGCAGGACTTGTGAGCATACGTGCTATAGGTGTGCGATATGCAGTGTATATATACGGGATTTTGCACATGCATGTCTGGCAGTGTGCATACATGTGATTGAGTGCTCGGCCCCCTGGCAGACCCTCTGTGTGCCTCCTTCAGCTTTCACCCCACCAGTCTGCCAAGTCGCACTCAAAAAGCAGCCAGAGCAACCATCTGTGCAAGAGTGAGTGACTGGGTGAGAGGGTGAGTGAGTCAAAAAGTCACTAGTGTGCAGAACATGAGCTCCAGTCTCTGATTGTGAGCCGGCACTTTTCTCTGCCATTGCTTCGTGACAAAGACTGTGGCAAAAATAAGAAAGGAAAAAAAAAGACTTAAAACACACACAGAGAGAAGCAGCTTGTGGAGGATGAGTGACTGAGTGCTTCACTCTTTGTCTGCTCTCCCTTTTGTTTTACTCCTGTAATTTAGAGATGGGCCGTAACCATGACTATCATGGACTCGGAAGAAAGATGGCACTATGGAGGATGTGCAAGTTCATCAGGAGTGTTTTTGTGTAGCATGTCATTGTCAGGTGTTTGTGTCTATGTGTAAAGAAGCTTTGGTGACTCATCCCTCTGTAAGCGCTGATTGATGTTAAAGTGGACCAGTAATCACTGGCGGCTATGAGCTGCTGCAGCAACGAGAGAAGAAGACAACAGGAAATAAGAGCAGGAAACGAGGGAGTGAGGAATTTTAGTAATGAGGAGGTGTGAGGAAGAATTTTGGAGGGTGTGAGTCTCTTGAGGGTTACATGAAAGGGCTCCAAACCAATGAATATGCACAAATCCTTTATGCACACATGCATCTTTTACTGGTAAACCCTCTGGGAGACTCCCAAGTAATGAATTATCATTTCAGTAGTAAACAAGTGCTGTCTTTAAAAATACTTTCAAAATGGATATGAACACTAAGAAATCAAAAGGCTTCTGAGTCAATGTGTTTTCATGAGACCAAGAATGAAAATACACCTACTTTGAATACAAATTCAAAGTTGCCATATAAAAAAAAACATAGACATTATGGACATTACCTGCATGAGCTCCTTTAACAATGTTTTCATTACAGCTGCCTTCCAGTTTCATGAAAAACTAAATACAGAAACAAGAGGATAGAAGATGAAGAAGCACTGACATTGCACCTTCTACTATTTTAAACTAATTAGAAAGCATGTGCCTTCATTCATATCAAACCACTTTAAATAAACGTTATCAGTTTACAGTCATGTCTCAGGCCACTTGATAACTTTAATATTATCTCTCAAATAAACCAATCAGGAGGTTTTATGTTCCACCTCATGAAAACCTTTTTTTTTTTTTTTTTTCCGTTAGATTGCACTAAATATCACTGCTGTGTTAGGGCTGTAAAACTAAAGCAGATGAGTACTTCTGTATTGCTGTATCCAAATTTGATTTGAAGGATTTCAAAGTATATTTGACACATTTGGAAGGATTAAGTATATATGACACAAAATCATATATAATGATAAAGATATACATTTCATTATGAAGCGGTCTTTATTGACTATCACAGTAGATACTGTATATACAAATGTACAGGTCTACAATAATCGCAGTAAATGCATCAGTGATAGACAGTATGTCTAGATGTTGGGTGAAGGTTGTGGCTGATGCCACGCAAGAAATCGGGGAGTGTTTTCCTGCAAGCCTTGTAGATAAGCTAAATTTGAGCAATTCTCAAGTGAAACAAAGCCATATGATGCTATACTGGATATATGAAAAATATATAAAATATCTATTAGAAATAACAATATGTCTAAGTACATTGTACAGGATTGATTTTCTCAAAGAAATTCTAAAGTCTCATCTGTGGACGAGTTGTCCTACATCTTGTAATGCATGTTTTTGAATTCAGAAGGGACGCCGGAGTATCGGTAGACAACGTTTGCTTGACCAATGAACACATGTGCTCAGAAGGGTCCCTCAAGCTTGGAATCAAACTCGGATGGTTGACGCGGTGAGCGCGCTAACCACTACTCCACTATAACACTGGACAGCTAATCAGTTAACCAAAATATGCTATAAGCCCTAAACTAACATTTCAGTGCTCTATCAAGTGAACCCATTTATAAATTTTCCTACAATTTGCTGTCATCACCTAAAAATAAACCTAGTTTATCCGCCACACTCCTTTATCAATGCTCTGTCTAACAACATACATCTGACTGTCTAGAGTACTTCTCCCTGTTGCAGTCTGCCTGATTTAATAAACTACATTCTGAGCAGACTGATGCTTATCCTCCTCGACTGTCTGACCATGTAACTTACTGGTGTGGAGGGAAAATATGATGCTACGGCTATCCCGTGTCCTTTTACGTGGTATGTAAATATTGTGGTACAGTCTATTTGCGGACGCTGTGAGACTTTGGACGTCAAACTTATTCACAGGACTAATGTTCTCCGAAATAAACAACCTAGTGTTGCAGCGTGGCGGGGGACACAAAGGTGCATTGTGGGAGCTGATTGTTTAACACACTAATGCGAGAGTCAGCTTGGAAAGAATTTCTGAAAGCTTTGTGACAGAAACCTGGCAGCAAGATTGGTTTGTGTGTTTGTGTGTTGTTGTGGGAACCTTTAAATACAGATCAACCCCCCACCCCCAAAACATGCAGCCTGTCAGGAGAAACGACAGCACTGATCATCCCTGCAAGGCCCTCAATGAAACCAAACGTGTATTTTTCTGTTGTGTTTGTGTGTGTGTGAGACAGCTGTGATGAATAAAGAAAAAGGTAGACTCAGACAGCATTGATTTTGCACCACACTGCTGCTGGGGTTTTTTTTTTTCTTTTTTTTTTCCTGGGACACTTTCAAAAGTACACGACTGTTTGTACTCGCGCTGGAGGCGCTGTGTATTTGTGTGCAGTGTATAATGTGTTGTCTCACAACTTGTTAGATTCCCTCAGATGTCTTGATAGTGAGTGAAACTGCTTGTATGCACTCTTCCCATAAAAATATGCATGATGCTGCAGCTTACCTGTCTGTGCTTCCGCGGCTGGTCTGCTGAAGGAGCTGTGGGCCGAGATGCTAGGCACACTAAAGAACTGACGGCAGATCTGGGTTTATAGCTATCATTTACATCAGTGTTTCTGTGTGAAGCAGTTTGCAACATAATAAAACCTTGAGAGGTTTATAGGGTTATATAAGGTATATAAGGGTTATAGGGCTATAAGCCTTTATTGGTAACACAGGATGTGTTTTAATGTATTTTCAAAGGCGTCAATCATTCATCCTGCATGAACTACTGTCCTTTGTTTTCTTTCTAAAACACAGCAGTGGCTGATTGTTTGCATTGTCACACAGAGAGAGATGATTGCTATGGGACTGACTGACTGCTGAAGCTCAATAGCTTTCCAAATGTTTATGACCAGGATGACTCACTGTATTCTCTCCCTTTCCCCCTCTTCCTTTCACCCCCTCTTTGCCCCTTGTTGTCTTCAACACCCCCCTCTCTGTCTTCTCTTCTGTTGATTTCTCAGAAATGGCCTTCCAAGTGTTTTTCCTCCTGATGCTGTTGTCCATTGCTCATCGGGTCAGCAGTCAAAACATTGATGACCCTCAGTCGAATCTCCCAAGAGGCTGCGGCTGGGGCCTGGTGCGCCCCTACACCCTGCTCTGTGATCTGGACTCTATATGGGGAGTCGCTGTTGAATCTGTCGCTGCTGGTGGGGCGCTGGCTGCCATCTTGCTCGCTCTCGTCCTACTGTGTCGTTTGCGGCACATCAGCGAGGCTGAAAAGCGCAGCGGCGTGGGACCCATCCTTTTGCTGCTCCTCGGCATCCTTGGCTTGTTCGGTCTGAGCTTTGCTTACCTGATTGAGCAGGATGAGTCACTATGCCTGCTCCGCAGGGCCTTGTGGGGTCTTCTCTTCGCCGTTTGCTTCTCCTGCTTGCTAGTTCAGGGTGTCCGTCTGCGCAGACTCGGCCGGGAGCGGAGAAGCCCTGGGGGCTGTGCCCTGACAGGCCTGGCGTTGGGTTTGAGTGCTGTGCAGGGCATCATAGCTGCTGAGTGGCTACTTCTCACTGTGTTGAGGGAGGGGAAAGCTGCCTGTCAGTACCTGCCTCTGGACTTCTCACTAGCCTGCAGCTATGTGCTCGCCCTCCTACTAGCCGCGCTGACTGCTGCCTCCCTGGCCCTGTGTGGGAAGACTCGTCAGTGGCGCTGCAATGCCATCTGGCTGCTGGTGACCTGCCTGATGTCGCTGCTGCTGTGGGTGGCCTGGGTGGGCTTCTACCTGTATGGCAATGCATGGCTTGGCAGGTCTCCGTCCTGGAATGACCCTGCGCTGGCGATAGCTTTAGTGGCTCAGGGCTGGCTGCTGCTGATTTTCCACGCTATTCCCGAATCCCACATCTGCCTAAAACCGCCACCCCAACCCACCGCACCAGACTACTTCGACACGTCTCAAAATTCAACGCGGATGAGAGAGACGAGCTTCGATGAAGACATCCCTCTATCTCACAGGCAGTTTGTGGAGAACCAGGGTTATGGATACAATGATGAGAACACTGCAGGTATGGCAACATCCAATAAATTAGACCAGACAGGCATAATTTGTGCAGATAGCCTGTAGGGTAAATGTAGGCCAAAGTGAGTAATAGAACACCAGAAGATATTTGCATGCCCAGCAAGAAATAAGTATAGGAGGGAGTGTTGTGTTCCAGTGCCTCTTTATTCAAGAGGGACAGGGATCACTGTGAGTCACAGTGAGTAATCTGTTCAACTCGGTCTGTTCCACGCCAGGCTTGAGGAGCGGTGGCGGTGCCGGGCAGCACAGCAGTAACACCGGAGCCAGGCCAAGCGCTCCTTTCCGCAGCAATGTCTATCAGCCCACCGAGATGACCATGATCCTGAACGGGGGAGCGGTGAGTACATCCTCCCAGTCACAGGTACATGCCGCTTACTCGCCGCTCTCTCATTCAACCACGCCGACAGGACTGCATGCACATTTGTGCGTACTGGACCATAAGCCATTGCACAAGAATGAGGGAGAGGTGAGGTGTGAGTGTGTGTGTGTTTGTGCATGCTCACGTGCTGGGGCCAATTGTGTTCTGTGGGCACGTGCACGAATGGGTTTGTCACAAATGGTCACTCATCTGACATTGATTTGTGTTTGGGTGATTGTGAGAGAACTTCCTGTGTGTAAATAACCTGCGAATGTTATCTGTTCACCGAGTGATGCGATCATCGACCGCACTCCTCATTGTGCAGGATGAATGGCTGCTAAGGCTGCCATAGGTGACCTGCTTTCCAGTCCCTGTGGTTCAAGTTAACCTGCACAACATCTAAAACCCTAAAGCAATACGCTACTAACTGAACAATTACTTATATTTACTATTCCTTCAGTCGGGCCTGCTGAATTAGCCAACAAAAGGAGCACAGACACTTCCTTAAGCAGCTTTGCATAAAATAATGTTACCTCGCTGGAACAGTGTTTTTCTGCATCTGGCTGAAAGCCAAGCACAATTTATTTTCATAACATGCTTAAAAGACGCTCAAAGAGAGGCGCTCTCGTAAGCCATAAAATATAACCAGGAGGAAACTCTATTTTCAACAGCAATTCAACAGACAAAAATCATGAAAATATATTTAAACATCCAAAAGGAAGAATACAAGAGTACGCCAGATTATGGTTGCAGGATGTAAGACTAAGCTAACAAAAGAGTTTGACATTTCAAGAGATAGGCACAGTCACTATCTCACAGAGAGATGAGAAATCAATACCACCCACTACACTGGAAACTAAATATGTAGCTGCTGCCAAGAGATAGTTTAGCTTAGCAGAAAGTAGATACAGAGAGGCAGTTTGCCATGCCATGTGACTTTAACAGATTAAATCAGTGCTTAATTACAAGTAATTTGTGGCAGCCTCAGGCTTTATAGTTGCTTTGTAGACATGACTATTGCTTTTAGTAATTTAATTATTTGTCAGATATAAAAAATGTGAAACTTGATAGTAAATGTAGTTCTGAAAATGTCAAACATTAAACATTAGTTGTAGTATTATAACTATAGAAACTCTGTCTGCCTCAAGCACTCGGAGGATGATAGCAGGAAAGACTTTTTTTTAATATTAATTTTAATCTAAAGGAGCACACCACCCCTCTGTTTATTTCTCAGGTGTGACTGAGGCCTGCGTGCTGCTACTGTATGTGTCAATATGTGATTCAGACTGACTGTTAATCATTTACAATCTTCTATCTTCTACCTCCAGGTACCCTCTGCTCCTCCCACCTACACCGGGAGGCAGTTGTGGTGAGGCTGAGGATTGGATTGAGGATGTGTGACAGAATATAAAGAGAAGAGGATGGAGAGGATGAGGAAGGAGGGGTCCAGGACATGGAGCCTGTCCAGCTGGATTGGACTTACAGCACAGATGCCTACAGGGCCTTGTCACTCCATGTACAGACTTAAACACTGACTGTGTGCCAATTATGTATTGAATGAGTGTGAGTGAGACCGAGAAGCGGCGGCGCATGGAGGACAGAGCTGAAACTTTTCTTGCACACAAATCTCTGTAGAAGAGTTATCTTGAAACATGACCAGCAAGTAGCAAAACAAACAAAAAAGCACTGAGTCAGAACTGAAAATATCAAGATGCAGTACTATTTTTTTGGTCTGGTTGGCTCCTCTGACTCCTTAGCAATGTAGGCATCCTTAAAAACTGTGAATTCTCTTTCTTGTTTTTTTCGCCTCCTGCTCTGTCTCTGGTTGTGTCAGACAGGATGTCTTTTCTGCTGCTCCTCACAATGCTGGCACTCAAGTGGAAACATTTGGCTCTGTCCTCCATCCATCCATCTACGGTGTAGGTTAAGACAGAGCACATGGGCAACTGTACAGCTTGAGCACCGCCCTCTTAAAAACAATCCAGCCTCTGTGGGTGTATATGTGCAGTATATGAGAGGAAAGAGTGTGTGTGCGTGTGTGCATTTCCTACAACTCTCCGGCTCCAGCAGACCATCCCTCCGCAGACTGTTACCCCAAGCCTCTTTCCTCCCTCTCCCTCTCCGTCTCCGGCTTGCATTTCCCTGCACCGTCTGTGAATACAACACATAACTCCTCTCACCTTGCGTCATCCTACCACCTGCATGGACACTTTGCAAACACAGACTGCGAAGCCCAAACCGTGGCCGGAGCAGAGGCTCCCAGTGACCGCAAACACAAGACGAAGCAGCCCGTGCACCTGAACATAGTGGCTCACGAGCTGCTAATGAACTGCTGTTAGATATAGGACGGAGCAGAGTGGGCTGTGATTGGACGAGGAGGGCGTCAGTCGTCAGCGAGGAGGCGCTGCTTGATGAATCTAGGTCAGACCGCTGTGCTCTCCCACATCTCCGGTGGCCACTGGCGGTTTGAACCAGCCAAGAGAAACTGTCACTTTGTATCAGCAGGAAACAGAGCGAGGAAATGAAATGGTCTCTCATTCCGAGTTCCTCCATCTGTGTTTTAGTGTGCGTATATGAGTGTTGTGATTTCACAAGTGTTGGCTGGGAATGAAAAAAAGAAAAGAAAATCAAAGTTGCTCTCTGGTGCTAAATATTCCTCCACACGAGTCTCCAGCGATGCACAGAACTACAGAAACAACACTGATGGAGACGCATTTGTCAAAGTGTGAGTGACAGACTATTTATAGAGCTGCGGCTGGTGAGTGGAGATATCCTAGAGCCTTAGAAAGATCAGATTTACAGTGCGAGGTAGAAAGAGGAGGATCAAATATAGGAGGAGGAGATGGGAGGACAGGAGGGGGGTAAAAGGAAGGAGAAAAGGAAGTCTATGCGATTGTCAAATCTCTAACTTCCTACAGCCTCCAAAACGCTCACTGGTGTGTGTTTGCGCACGATGTGGACGCGGCTGTGTTGCTCTGCATCATGTGGTTGTCTTCTTTATCTGGCAAAGTGTCGCTCCCTCCCTCCTCCTGCTCCTCCTCCTGCTCCTTCTCATCTTCATGCTCCTGCTGTCTCTCTCTGTGGTCAGCTATAGCTCAAGTCCCCGTGCCAAGAAGGACTCTTGTTTCATTGGAGTCTCTGTATCACGCTCTGTTCCTTCATCTTGACACCAGCTCTCTCTCTCTCTCACTGGAGAAGCTGTGTACATAGTAGTGCTGTAAAGCTTCGCTTGCTTGTTTACTTTATTTCCCTTATTATAATTTTTTTTTAACTTTAGGAGTTTGACCAGTGACACACTGGATAACTGACCACTGCAAATGATTTTCTCTCTATTTTTAATGGTTTGCTTTGTGTTCATATATTTGCTTGTTGTTACTTTATGCTTCTATTTTTTTAATCTAGCATATTGAAATTGTTTTGCCAACACTAGATATGCTTTTTTTTTTTTTTTCTTTTTGGATTATTGTTCAAGGAAATTATGTGAGTTGTCATTTCTGTTGGTTGTACCTCCTTTTCTCAGTCAAGACAGCGGTCCGGTCGTTGCTGATATGGGGATACAAACACATTATTATTTCCAACATTTTCTGAAAATCAACGATGGCTGTGAATAATTGTGACACTTATACTGATTCTATCTGTGATACTTTAGGGATAACTTTAAGAAAATAAGCAGGGAGGGCAGGATAAACTAACTTCAAAGTCGCCTATAATCAGTCTCGTGACCCTTGATCTTACATCAACCCTCAACTAAGAAAAGACGTAGGGTCAACCTTAGACTGCTGCTGTATGTTTATGTCTTACACACTGGCTTTTCTAAAATAGGACTGGTACTTGCAGGCCAGCTTCATGCCCAAAGACAGCTTGTCCCCCTCCGCCAGGCTCTGTTTGGGCCGATCCTGGTTACAGGCCTCAGATCCATGCAAGAAGAACTGTCCTCAGGGTTTTTGGATGGTCAGCAGTGACAGGACTGAGCTCCCGAGTGTCAGAGCTGAAGGGGGCAACTTTCAATTCTTGTGATGTTTTCACTCAACGTGGAGTACATAAAAAAAAGAATAATAACATGATGTGACTTCGTAGATTTTGCACTTGTCAACTACCTATCTGTGCATGCTTATCACCATTTCTACATATAAAAACCTTTCTCAGATGTACTTTTGAATACTAACTATTTATGTAAGGGTCATGTGACAGCAATCATAATTTCAGTGTATATCAGATGACACACTCTATGTCTGTGCTTTCTTCGACACAAAAGAGAGCTGGTTTTTGAGAAGCAAAGAGATTAAAGTCAGGGGGAAATGGTCCAAACTGTATGATTCCCCAAAAAGGAACAAAATGCTATCATCACTGGACCTAATAAAACCTTCCTCTGTTGGTTGGAGACTCAAGGGTAAAAAAAAAAACGAAAGGAAAAAAAAAAAAGGAGAATCTTCTGACAGATATTGTCTCTATGTTTAAAATCAAATAGACTGTGGTGAATTTTGCACAAAACTTGTGTGTTAAGTTTGTCGTCCATGGGAAGTTGATTAGAAGACCTATCCTCCCTGGGGTTGACGTGTCCTTGCCTGTCCTCTCCCGATTCGTCTTGCCTTCAGACTGTTCCTGTGGGGCAGCTGACATGGGGTAATATTGGTTTTCACAGCTATGACTGTGCAGTGACGCAGCATGCCTATGTATAGAAACTTGACTCCCCTGATTAGAAAAAGAACTACACAAAAAAAAAAAAAATCAACAACAGTTAATTCTCTTGTTTCTGTAACTGATTCAGGAAAAAAAAAAGTTCAATAAAAGTGTCATGTTTGTAGTTAAACATTAATTTGATGTGTTTTCTTTTCCCTGCAGCGGGATGGTCATTATAGATGCATATGGATTGATGGGGCCAATTCATGAGTGTCAATACATCGGATAACAACACAGCATCTAAATCATAAATCTTTTTAATGCCAACAGTTAAAGTTTATTTATAATCTTTATGAATATAGTACTTTGCCAAACATGCACAGACATTCATACTCCAAGTGAACCGATATCAGGGACTTACGAGTAAATAAACAGGGGAAAATGTGCATAAAAAAAGTTTTCTGCCAAATAATCCAACAATATCCTAGCTGTTATGTTGTGGGCTTTTAACATGGCCCTCCAATTGTCCCCGACTGACCCAATGGGAGCTCATTAATAAATCATGAATTCAATCACCAACAATTTATATTTTAAAATTGACAGCTTTATTTCTTGCAGTTATTGCTTTTGGATGTACAACTACCTTTATTCATCTTCACTGTGTTACTTGACTGCTAACTTACAAAGATGTCACCTGATTAAAAAAAAAGCAGAGTTTTAACAAAATGTGGACAATTTAGTGCTTATTTACGGCGATTCAAGGTGCAGCTGTGTGATTGGTGTGTGGAGAAGAGACCACATTGTTCAAGGGTTGAAATTTCAATCGTCACTGGGCAAAACATACAGAGGAATAAAGCACTTTTCTGATGCAGAAAGAGAACAGAAGCTTATGAAAGCCATCCCAGAGATCTGATATTTCTGAGCAGAAATTAGTGACGCATATAAATTCACTTTTTCATGTTGCCCCTCTTGTAGATTTAACTACTCAACCCTGTAAATAGACGTAAAAGTGTGATTGTGTGTCAAATGTTTAACTTTTTTTGATACAAGGAGACATGTCAACAGCCCCGATGCTCATCATACTGTGGATGATATACACATCAAACAGCTATGAAGTCACAGAAAAACAGACAATTACACAAACTACTGGCAATTTAGAATCACCAAATAACCAAGAACACGTTTTGGACTGCGGAAAGAAACCAGAAGAAAACCCACACACGCAAATTGAAAATGTGAGATCTTCACAAAGATAATAGGCCCTCAACCGGAGTTGAACTAGGAATATTCTTGTTGTGTGGCGACACCACTGTGAGTGCTGATTTTCAGTATAGCAGCACTTCGCAGCCGCACCGCTCCATCTCACAGCCATCCGAAATGCCATTAATGACGCCCAAAGCAACTACCTGGCTCAAGAGCATAACAGTAACAACAGCATCAATGTTTGTTTTTTTTGGTCACAGAAAAGTACATGATTCAAAGGAGGAGACAATATGGTAATGTACAGATTTGATCGTGCAGAAGTTATGCTTGATGAAAAAAGTCCCTACGTTTTTATTATTAGTTTCAACGACTATAACTGTAGAAAGTAATTCAGTGTAACAAAACGTTTTAGTGGCTGTTTTTGGGGATATTCACAGCAGATCAGAATGTTTGATTTGATATAGTTTTTATGAGATGCCTTTTCTGATGCGACCTAAGAAGTTAGGGGAATGACCCTTTATAGTCATTGAAATAACTAGAAATGGAACATTTCAACGCCTGGATGGTGTTGTATTTCACAACTTGTGATTAAAAACATCTATAAATAGGCTAAATTTTTTTACTGTATGCTCTCAGAAAGCTTTGATTATTAATTTTCAAAGTAACAGGAAGAAGGTGGAAGTGGTTATTTATGGTTACTTGCTCCATGAGGGGTAAAGGGTGTTGCCTGAGGAGCCACAGCTTTGATCTTTTGACTTTTGGATTAAAACCAACACGTTTCATGTTTCAAATTTTTTGATACTTATACATCCTCTTCGTTAAATATGTTGTGCTGTTTGTAAACAGTAATATGATGTTAAAATATGTTTGTACACAGTCACAATCCACACGTCTACCTTCAGTAGTAGTGAAGAAACAGTTGTTATCTGGCTCTGCTTTGACAGCCGAGTCTTCACTCCCTTCTGCTGCTGTGTGATCCTGTTTCAGTCGGGCCCGGTGCCGCCAGACTCTGTGGAGCTGTGCTGCACTATCAGATGTCCCCAGAATGAAATGGGCTGCTTTATCACCTCGCCCAGTGGCAGCTGTCTCCCGGGCATCCGCATACCTGCAGAGGGAGATACATAACGCTCCTCGTGGCCTCACTGTGAGGCAAGTCTGCTTCAGTGACCGCGGTGGTCAAGAAGGTCGTCCATCATGAGACCGCCGAGACGAAGCGGGAAACCAGCACCATCTTCTCAGGTATTTTTGGTGGCTGTAGAGTTGGAAACATGCCAGGAGTGCACTTTATTCACTCAGTTTAATTGGCACACGGTGAGACGATGGCAGCTATACGCTGGACAGTCTTTCACTTTGGTATAGAGACTAACAGAGGACCTGCAGAGGCAGTCCACCAGCATGTGGTCTTTGGTAAATTTGCTCTACAAAAAAAATCAAGTTTGCATGGCTGATACGTGACATTTAAGATGACGTTTGATCGCCACCAGCTGCAAAACCAGATAGCCCCGAGTGTCGGAGTCAGCAGGGAAAATGTAAGATCTCTAAACATGTGAAGTTATCATGCAAAGGAACAACTATGTTAGAGAAATGCAAATATTCTGATTCTGCTGTGGGGTTTTACAGAAAAAATATAAAATCGCCACATATTAGGCAAAGACATTATGCAACATTGAAGCATTCTCTTCATCATACTGATGGATGTTATTTCACTTGCTTAATTTATTAATATTTTGTCTGTAAAATTAAATAATTCATTGGGAATGTTAGGTAAACAATAATGCAGCATAACATTGCTTGATTCATGGAAAACACTAAAAATAGACTAAGGTTTTTGAAATGCTCACTTTGTCTTTGTTTCCTTGACAGGGTGACTTCCTTTCTTGATAAACAGGGTAGAAAATGCTGCTGCTCAACATCCAACTAACCTTTGAACCTGACCTCAATCGCTGCCCTGAATGGAAACAGTGCGACGTCCTCTCTGGAGTGAAATGAAATGCTCGGGGTGAAAAGGAAAAGACAGATTGAGCAAATACCTTCCAGCGAGAGGTGTCGAGAATTTTATTCGGTCGGTTACAAGAGGGTTCGCTCATGACAGTGTAATCTTCGAACCGTGTTATATGCTGTTCATTTGTTAGAGTAAAGTGATCCATCAAAAAGGCAATGAATGCAATATACTAATTAGACATGGACCTCGGACCATAAATCTTGGCCTGGCCGTATCCGATTGGTTACAGGCGTCTTTAATGGCTTGTTTGACTGATCACTTTGGCCAGTTCGATGTCAAACTAACAAACTGTAACAGCCTTTTAATACCACAAAAACCCAGTACGGAGGTAATGATTTCACTTTAAAACGCCACCAGTCTAATCGAGGTTATTAGCTTCGAGTGACAACGGCGGCGCCGGGGCAGATTTGCTGAGGGGCTCGGACACTGACAGGAAGCTTATCAATGTTGTAGTTGCCATTTCCTCACTGTAGCTGCTGGGCGACAGCCGGTCAAAGGCCTCTGGGGTCATCTGGCTGGTGGGCGAGTGGACGACGGTACTCTGTGGGGTGGGGGAAACCACCTGGATGGACACGTACTCTGGCTGGGGGCTCTCTGGACGCTCGGTCATAACCGTTCCCACTGGAGACAAAATAAGAAGATTGTAAGAATTGTTATGTGTTGGTGATTTATCCTTTTCGTGGTCAGGACTAATTATGGGTAAGAGAGAACGAGAGAGAGGGACAACACATATGCCAACATGCATTTAAGAATTGGAATTAATCTGACATTCAGGTCTTTTCAGAGAGTACCTATAAGAAACACACACAGGGAGAACATGCAAACACCAGACAGAGAAGCTAGATATGGATTTCTTGCTGCAAACTTTTTCACCACTATACCACTGACCTTTATTGTGCTCAAGGGAATTGTAATGCAATGGCACCTCAACAATAACATTTCTTCTTGGGAATCTGAAATATCGCACGGTGCATTGCAAGCTACTGGAGGTTTGGTGTCTCGCACAAAAACACTTCAACACTTAGACAGATTGAGAAGGGGAATGGAGCTGCCAAAATGTGTAACTTGGAGCAAAACCTGCTCCTCCAACGAAGCGCTTTCTAAAAAAAAAAAGTTGGAAATTGTTGAGCAGAGCAGTAAATATGCACACAGAGATCTCTAGATGCACAACTTCTATCTAGCAGCACAAACATAGTGACAAAATATAACATAAAGAAATACTAGTGATTCACTTTCTCCAGAAAATATACTCTAATCCCTTTAGGTTTATATTTTAACTGATAGAAAATTGGTGAACTTGCCAAAACAATCCATGAGTCAGGTAGTTGGTAACATGTTCTCACTGTGATAGCTGCAACACTACTGCAGTTGTCTTTTGCTACCTGCAGTAGAAACCAACGGCTGTGACAATATGGATTGTTATGAATAGAAGGCTACACATCAATATTTATGCCACACACATTTAATTTTTAACATGATGGTAAAACTTGCTTTCAGGACAGCCACCATGGACACTAACAAGACCTTTTTTTCTTCAATGTATTAATTTTACTACTTTATTATAATCTATAAACCCTCCCACTTTGAAATACTCTGACCTTTACTGCTAAAAAGGTTGGAATTTGAAACATCCCCTAAGATATATCTATAATACACGAAGAAGATGTTAAAAATAGAGAATGCACCTTTTTCTTCTCATAATCATATAACCACACTATTTCATGCTGAACTGACAACAGCAGCTAAATAACTCCTCTGTTTCCAAAGAGGCTACTCTGACGGTAACCATCCATCATGCCGGGCTGCAGTCAAGGACAGTCGCAGGTTGATTCATGAACTGTTGAGAGCCGCACCTGTCCAGTGAGCTGGCACTTTTTGACCTTTGCGTCTGCTATTTGCTCTTTGCCTTATTGTTTTTCTCTCCATCGCCAACTCATTCTGATGTCGGACTACGGGAAAGCAGAAGAGGGATTGCATGCTGG
>OMNM01000865.1:0-16064 GCA_900302745.1 Parablennius parvicornis
AATGGAAAAATATGTTTTGGAGTGGCTTTTTGAACAAGGACGTGCTTTGCTAATGTCTTTTTCTCATTTCATAAGAGGTGAGGACAAAAGCTGTCAAATTAGGATGAATGACCAAATGATGACATGACACTTCCACAGTACCTGTATTGTGTAAAGGAGATGGATTTGCTTTAGTAGCTTGTATTTGTGCAATTTGGAAGAATTGCATTATGCCTTGCCCTAAATTAGTAAGTGATATGTAAACTAGACATTTCTCGTGCACATCAACACTCATTGCTTTATTCATTTTTGCTCTTCATAAATCCATTCGACATTTCTTGAATATTTACTTTTTTGTCTTTTTCAGATGTAATTCCACTCATGTTTCATTGATATTCATGTTTCCCTTACTATTGGAATTTTCTCATTTTTTTAACATGTGATTTTAGTGTGCATGCATCACTATAGCTATCTCCAGCTCAATTTCATGGGGACATCAGATATTTTACAAAAAAAATGTGAATAACTGACAATATTTAATATGTTGTGAATATTTTTATGTTGACACTCAACTATTCCTCTAATTATTACTTTCAAGTGAGCCATATAAATCCAAGTCTTATTCTCCAACAACCCTTTTAAACATGCAAACAAACATGTGACAGTTAGCTGAATATGTTGTTAAAAAGTATGACACTCAGGATAGCCTTTGCAAAGAAAACCACACACACATAACATAAAGATTTTGGTGGGTAAATAATGTGTGAACATCTGTTGACAGCGACAGGTGATGGTAAGGTGAGACCATACTGTTGCCCCCAGCCAAAGCCTCACACAAATAACCAATAAACATATTCCCCAGACACATACACACCCACTCACACAATCAAACACACAACCACACATAAAGCCTGTAACGCTTTGTGAAGCTCAAGCTTCTGGCTGTCAGATGTGGTCTCAGTCTGTCTGTACCAGTGATGACAGCATGACACACACACTCATCAGAAGGATTGATACTCTCTTTTGTTTGCCATAATACTCCCACACCTGCCCACCAGAACAACACACTGTGAGAAAAAACAACAACAACATAACAGCAGCAAGTTTTCCATTACACCACTCTTCCAGAGACATTGTTTTGATATCAAAGTTAGAAAGCCAGTGTTAATACAATGTTAAAATGAAAATGTTACGAATGCCATGGACAGCTTCAATATTGTTCCATTACTGATTGTGATCTTTGACCTCCCTGCACAGCTATATAATTGAGAAACAAATGTGTTCTCAGGGGATCGTTTAGATATCAGACATACATTAATATCATTTAACATCCAGGGGGGTGTACTGAAATCAAGTCTGAAGTGACATTGAATGCAATACCAAAATGGGATTTGTTGACAGAGACAAGGCTAATAGGAAGGCTTCTTTAGTCTGTTCATGCCTCTTTATTGATTACTCTCAGGACCTACTCTGAAAAGGCACTTATGTAGAACAAGATATCAAAAAAGTGGGTCAACTTCTTTCCTTTGAAAGAACCTTCCTGAACAATAATCAAGCAGTTTAGAGGGTTTGTTATATTGATATTGTCATATTTAATAAGTCTTTATTTTACCTCCTCCATCCATCAATCCAGACATCTTCCAATCAATCCACCATAGATTCATTCCATCATATGGAGACTTGTAAGGGTGCTGCTGCTGATATTGAGTGAAAGGTGGTTTATGCTGTGCAGGTCACAGATCTATCACCAAGCTAACAGATACACAGACAAACATCCATAAACACATCGACAGTTGTCAACCACACATACGTATTGAAGTTGTGACCTTTAATGATTCCAATAAGTCTAATGGAAGAAGAGGAAGAACATGAAAACTCCACACAGAAATATCCAATCCATACAGGAGGTTCCGACAATGAAACCACTGGAGGTGACACGGCAGACTTTTTTGACACCTTATTTTCAGAGATTCTCAAAATCTGTCTCTTTTTCAATGCAAAAATTGCTAAACAAAAAGTATAGAAAATGATATTTTTACTGGGTTTTTTTTGTTTTTGTTTTTTTCGTATCTTAACTTTTTAACTTGAACTTTGAAAATCATAGTAGAGACAATAAGATATTTCAAAATGAACTGAAAAATGGAACACGCTGTCAGTCTCTGAGTAAAACTGGGAGTCGCTGTTTGCCACTGCTGGGAGGTTATGGTTCAATTCTTTCTAAGGACATGAAAAATACGCTTTTATAAAATCATCAAACACTCACCCAGATATCTTTTTAGGAGCTTTCTGAAAGATACACATACTCACAGTTGCTTGAATACGTATACATGTATCCATGTGCACATCTGCTCAAACACAAAGGCTGTGAAGGTTTGACAAGTGGAAGCATGCAGAAACAAAGTGAACAGACTCCAGACTGTTGGCAAGATGATGCAAAGCAGCGAAACCAACAACTCCTGTTTCGGTCGCTGATGTATCGGGCCCTTATTAACCAGCCCGAGGGCGTCTTATTTGCTGTAAAGTGCTGCTTCTATGGCACCCCATCAAATGTGCAATGACTTTACGCTTCAACGCCAGCTGTTGGAGTTTGGCACAGTAAGAAAGGAGATAAAGAAAACCAGAGATGCAGCAAAGAGTAGAAACTAAACGGATGCCGGGATGTTCTGTCAACCACATTAGCCTCGACCTTGTCAAATATCGGTACCTTTAGGAGAGATATGAATCCAGGCACTTCACGTCTACTCCATATGCTCAGGCATCTCTTGCCAACCACCTGCCTGTCCTCTTCCTCTCTTTCCCCATCCTACTGAACGTCAGTGTACTTTCATCCTCCCCCATGGTTTCGTTCATGGAATCCCTTCCTTCCATCTCTTGAGATTCACACCAAGTCCTGATCATGTGCGGCTTCAAAAGCTACTAAAAGAGAACTGCCAGGAACAAAGCAGAGAGATATACCATCTTCCATGTCTAAACTGGTAGCTGTTGATGACAAAAACTAACATGTTATCATGTGACGCATGGGCAGTTTCTCTGCTTACATGTCTGCTTTGTCTCCATTCAGTCAACTCTAAAGAAATCCAGTGCATTTTATGTACTTTATATTTTTTTCAAATGTATTTCCTTTGGTAGGTTTCTTTTGTGTATAATGCCAAACAAGAACCTTCAAAACGTATATTGTAGTTTCACTTATGATTATGAAGCGCAGACCTGATTTTATACTAAGTGAAACCTGCTGGCGATACTCGTATTGTCTTCAATATTACACTGACACCACAGGACAATATAACCTACCAATTGGGTTTTCAGACAATAGAAAAAATCATGAGTTTATAAAATTTTGATAAAAGCCACACAGGCAATCAACAGTATCTATACTCATGACTTAAAAAAATACACTGTCATGCTGAATAATATATATGTGACAAAATGTTGTTTTCTGTGGTTGTCAGAGAGTGAAACACTGTTACATTAGTTGTAGCTGTAGTGCAAGGTCTATATTTTGTATTGCTAATAAAGTACTGTAATTAGTTTATTTAACTGGTTTTTCAATGAGTAAACGTAGGATCTTTAAAGTGCTGGGTTGAGCTGTGACTTGTGTCAGTGGTGTTTCGTTGCAGAAACAATAAATTTCCTTATGCACAATGTGTTTGTGTATTGCTTCTCCACTTTGAAGTTGTTATTAAATTAGTTTTTGTTGCTTGTCAGACTACCTGTCATTTGATCTAATTCTTTTGATACATTACAAGGTTAATACTGCCACTAAACTAACACTGGTTAGAAGCAGCACTGTGTTAGGTATAGCAACATTTTGTTTTATTTTTTTTTTAAAGTTCCCTGGCGTGTTTTCTGTGCAGCCTTCAATAAAGACTCTACATAATCACGTGGTAAATGAGAACAGCTTGCAATGATAAATATCTCAAAATAATTTACTTTTTCATTCAAAAGCATATACTGTGTTTCATGGAGCATTTCTCAATACATTATCTTGGGTTACTACTATTAACACTATTACATCAAAAGTATCCCGAAAGACTGAACTGATACTACGATTACATTTATTATGTATGCAGCAATAATTGGACTGCACATTTTTACAAGTTACTTTAATTTTTGGGCCATCATTCCTCCTTCTAAGACATCATATTAAAATCTCATACTGAGCACATATCGGCAGCAGAACAGTTCCATCGATCCCAGTGATCAGCTCCCCATAGCTATGTACAGTCCATTGAAAATAATTTATGGAAAATATGTGTGACTATGTGCAAAGATGTCACATTCACACAACCGGAGAAGAAAAAGTTGCATTATCAGCCATTATTATTTCTAAACTCTTTGTTTTCAATGTTGATTGCCGCTCAGCATTAGCATGGTAATTGTGATGTGTGATAACCGCTATGTGTGTGGGTCTGTCATTTAGAATTGAGTATTAAGAGCATTGTAAATCCTCTGGACTTAGATCTCAAAGAGTTATGTGTGATTGACACTTCTCTGTTGTGTTCTATTTATAAGTCATTTCATCCCACTGCCTGCCGCAAATTTCATCATGCAAAAACATTAGCATAGATTTCTGCTCTTACTGTTTCCAAATGATGGTTTGACCCCGGGATTCAAAGACTAGGATGAAAATGAGTCAAGGATATTTACATCTTCAGTACTAATCCACATTCTTTGTGTCCAAGGCCCTTATATTTTAGGTCTGGCATGTTTGGTTTAAAAGGCGTTAATTACAGTTCACTTTTAGAGAGGCAACTGTCTGCCCCTCTGGGGGAATGCCACAGCACAGACATTGATGTGTGTGAGATGAGTGCATGCATCCGCATATCTGTAAATAGGTGGTTAAATGAATGCATGATTGTCCAAATGTACAACGAGACTAGTTGGCTGAATAACTGCCTACACAGACCTGCCCGAACTACACCATGCTTGATTTATGCAGGAGTGTTTATACAGACCCTTTAACAATGACATTTTCACAGAGCATTTCATTACCTTGCCACTGATAAAAGAATTTCATTTCCGCTGGGGAAAAGTTTATTAAAGTTAAACCTCTCCTTATAGACATTTTGTCATTTCGCCATTCAATTTAACAAAACTCACAAGGACCTTTGGTATTATGCTTCAAATGAAAGTTTCACATTGACTCTGCGTTCACAATTACTGAAGAGACCAAAATATGATTTATAGTCCCAATTCAACAAAAGCGTCCAGCAAATCTCCTCATTAAACTTAAGAAAGGAGAGTGACATAAACACAGAAAGCAGACAATTAAATTTAAATTAAAAACAAACTTTCTGAGCAGGGTTTACTAACTTTAAAGAGACGTGTGATGGAGTGGAGAGCTGTTCTGCCTGGACATGCTCTGCCTTCGCTTGTAGTCAGCTGAGGATGACCTTGCAACCTTGCAAATTTAAGGCAAATAAAGTGATCCAGAAGACAGAAGGATGCTGATGGTTAGCACTAAATTCACAGAGAAAAGACACTGGTTCAATTCTGATTTATAATACCAGTTTCTTCCCAAAGTCTACAACTGGATTTTACTCTTGCTCTGTTGTTCTAGAACAATTGTAATTCTTTAGTAGTTCAATAGAAAAATAACTACAAATCTTATTTGTCTTTCAATCAGAAATTCTAAAGACTCACTTTTATTTATGCATATCACTGCATGTCAATCAAACTGTGTTGCTCTTGGAGAAAACTGACAAATCATATGAAACTGCAGTTTATTTTATTAAAGGGGACATATTAAAAGTGAACAGTGGGTGTTATGCAGTCCAAATCGAATTTTAGTTTAGTTTTTTTTTTTATGTTTGACCGCGTGTGTTTGTCTGACTGCCTGTTAGAAGACAGAGGAATTGAAAAATGAAGACAGCCGGCCAGATAAAAATATGTTATGTCAGTATAATGTGCACGTAGGCCTGTGTGTGTGGGTGTGTGTGTGTGTGTGAGATCTGCAGGCTGAGACTAGATTTACACCTGCTGAAGCTCCCCCTCCCTCAAGACTCTCAGAAATCTGTCGCTCCCACATTTTCATCTCTGTCGCTATGAGATTTTCAGTGACATCTTTGTCCCCGACTCTTCATCTTCATCTGTTTCTTTTCTTTATCTTTACATCATTTGCATACTTTTGCTTTGGGTTACAGGGAAGGTTTTGTTTTTCCCCCCTTAAAAGAAGTGCTCCTTCAATTTTTATAGCCATGATGTACTTTTTCCTTTTTGGCACTTGTGTTGCAGTCTCATTATTTCTTTCTTTATCTGTTTCACGCTCACCTGCTGCATTACTCTGTGATTTATATGGGCTGTGTCATTTCAAATTCCTAAAAAAAACCACCAAAAAGAAATAAGATGAACCTTAAATTAAAGGGGATCGATTTTTATTCTTCATGATAACGTGAGTGTACATACAAACATATGAAGATGTGAAAACCTTACATTTTTCTATGGGGTTTGGTGGGTACATGCACACTATAATTCTGATAAACATGTTCAGGAAGACTGACGTCAACAACATTTTGACAATCTTTGTTTTGAAAAAAAATGTGGGCAATATATAGAGGGTATGTCTCCATAGCGTTGATATGTTTCATTAAGAACGTTTCTGATAGGAATCATGGATTCATGGCTACATATTATCAAGCTTAACAACAACATGAAGTGAAGGACAAAAGTCATGTGAGGTTTTCAGGTGACCCTCCGGACACACAGCTGTGAACTCTCATGTGTGGTCTCCTTGTGTTTCTGCTGATGCAGCAGAGCTGCGTCACTTTCTTTAACCCAAGACACCAACAATTTTAGACAACAAGTATCTGATGTCAACCAGATAAGATGAAGCAAAAAATACATATGCCTGAGTTGCAGTTTCAGAAAATACTCACATTCTTTACTTAAATACATATTTTATGGACTGATTTTAGTGAAGGTAAAACATCTGATTCTACTTCTTTACTTTCAACTTCAAACTTCAAATTATAACGGATTTTTTAAAGGCTTCTTGGACCTTTTAATGCTATGTTTGAAAGTGTTTAATCTTTAACAGTGTTTAATAATCTGAATCGTAAACTTATCAATAAGTTTAAAAAGATGAACAGGTGATAACTTGGTTCGATTTCAACTTATAAGTTCCAAATGATGTAATTTAAAGATGTAAATTCTGAGTTTTGTAATTCAGTTGTCAAGGACTTACATTTTGGCAGAGAAAGTCTGAAAAACTGTTTCAGTTCAGTTTAAAGAACATCATGAGAAGAAAATACAGATAAATACAGATAATGTAGGGTGTGAAAGTAAAATGTCAGGAAAGTCCATATTAAAATACAGACAGCTCATAATATAGTTAAGTGCACTAACTTAGTAGAAATACATTACTTAGCAGCTGTGCTACATTCTATTACACACAATTGCACATTTAATTTCCTAAAATAGAAACGTGAAATCAAGTTGAGTTGTCTCTAATGGAAATAAATGATTTCGGTAGGTAAATGTTTAATTCCGGCTGCATCAAAAATGCAAATAGAAACATAAAACAACATCCAGTTTTAAATAAAATGTAACAAGAGTTTTAAGACAACCAATAAATTCATCTGCTTACAAAAAAGTAGGGCAAATAGTAAAGCCAATATTAATTTATAGTGTAATGTTTCTTGAAAGGCTAATGACCAATTTTGAACCAGAAATGAAGAGAACAATGTTTTTTTTTACCCAAAACATTACAGAAGCATCCACAATTGAACTCTCCCAGCCTTTAATTTGAGTTTCTTCTGATCTCTCCTGGTTTTCCCTGTTTACTTGCCTCTCCTCTTGTTTCAGGTGTCCTGCAGACCCGCCCTGTTCTCTGCAGCTCTCGTCCTTAATTACACCCACCAGCGTCGCCTTCACTTCCCCTCTTTCGCCTACATTATAGATGAACCCACTCTTTCTTTCTGTTCATTTCTTTAGTTTGGCTTGTCTTGTCGTCTCTGTACCTCATCAGCGGTCATTTCCTGGTTAAATTAATATACATAGATATTGCTTTAAAATTACATTATGTTACTTTCACAAAAGACTATTTTTCAATAAAAAATCTGAGATTATATTTTGCTTGTGGTTTCTCTGTAAGGCTGCTCTGTTCTCACAGAAGAGTCAACAATGGCCTTTCTGAAATGCAATCTGGTGCCATTTGTTCCATTGTTATATCTTCTGGGTTAGTAGCTGTAAAAACAAAAACCTTGACACTGTTTATCTCTCTTTTTTTCAATTAATCTTTGTATTCTCCTACTGGAAATCAGTTATCATTACTCTGAACTGCTGAATGAAATAGTTCAAACCATTGTGAAGCCAATGATAAAATATTGTAATAATCTTCTAAATAATAAATAAATACATTTTACCAGATCAAATAACGTACCACTGCTACATGAATCGTGAGTCAGAACATGATACACTATATATTGGTTGTTTGCATTGAAGTCATTTGAGAGGAGACCTTTCACTTTTAAATGTTTCACACAAGTTGCTTCACATAGACTAGACCACTCACGTGGTCTCACAGAACAGTGGTACAGGCGACACAATAAAACCTCCATCATTGAGTCAGTCTGTCATTCAAACAGCCTCTGAGCGACGAGGCCTGCATGCTTTTGGTATTTCTGTCATGTTGATGAACATTGTTTGACTACATATCTGTCATGGAGCAAGTGCACAAGACAAACAAAGCATGTTAAGAAAAGAGAGAGTGATTTGGTTAACGTATGTAACATAAGGTCAGAATTTTTAATGATCAATTTAATATTTAAGACATTTGCAGCAGCACATTTCGGTTCTTACTCGTTTGTTATTTTGGAGGTGATTATAATGTTATTCATGTTATAAACTAAATCAGATATTTCCTCTTCATTCTGCACTGACCCTGATGAGATGAAAAATAGGGGAAAAAATGGATTATCTACCGCAGTGGAAGAGTTTCTACACAGTGAAAGCATATATAGTTTCCAGTAAAGCAATAAGAAGCCAGCCACCTGTTCCTCGAGCTATTTACTGAGACAGGCCACCATGTGAGTGGTTGTGTGTGAGAAACAGAGAGAGAGAGAGGGGCAGAAAAATAGAAATCTCATCAACACTAGAAAGAAAAGAGCTTTGCAATAAAACAGTAGTGGTGCATTTACACAGCTCCGCCATTGTCAATGTTGCTTCTTACAGTAATATGCTGATAAACTTGGAATAATCTAAACAATGAAGTTAAAAGTATACGTGTTGTCAACTTTCTGTAACTGTTTTCCAATGTATATGCAAAGAGCCACAATCAAATTCATTCCCATTAAAACGTGAATGTGATCATTTTTATTGATCTTCTGCCTGAAGAAAGGGGAGAGTCACTGGAGACCGCCAGTGTGATTGACTAGGATCAATGCACTCACACTAATCATGTTTGAAACCGATGGAAGGGTGAGCAGGAAAAGGTCTGGATCCCCATCTGCCGAGTAATGAAAAAACTGAAGTGAAATTATAACAGATGATGGTCACCTGTGACTTTAAGCTGAACTGAAGACATTGGGATACCAATAGCAAATAAAATACTGTTTGCAATGCTGGGTTGAATTTGTCTATTAAATGCAGAAGTGTAGGACCATATTCTGATACACAGAACATACATCAAGTTAGGTAGATCTCATTTTCTGAGCCCCTTCAGCTCCAAGTTTCTGCCAGCACCAGTTTGCATGTTTTCACCAACTGACCCACACAGTATTGATATAATGCTAATGTTGTGTCATATTTAAGCTGCAATAGGTTAAGACTGCTGGAGGACCTACACTCTCTCTCTGACAATGGAACTGGAGTTCATGGTCCGAAGCCTCCTGCTCTGATCAGTCTTCACCGAGTGGATCTCTGTCTTGTCTGCCAGTTATTTCCTTTTCTGTCCTCTATCGCCTTATCCCAACTGTAATAGCAAAAAGCTGCCAACTCCAGCCTTGATAGCGGTCGCATGATTAAACAGAGTATTGCAAATGGCCACAGAGCAACAGGGAAAAGATCATGTTTTGCGTAAAGTCAGGCTAAATTTGATACTGTATGTTTACAAGGTAACAATTGAACATATCTTAATGTGTCCACTATCACCAAAATGCCATTAAAATCTCTATAAAATCATCTTCCATTTCTAAAGCAAAAAAAGCATGTATGTTATACATAATTTAAAAATAGTATTCCCATTAAGACAGAAATAACATATCAAACACTAAAAGTGAGACAGTTTACTATTACCTGGAAAATATTCTCTTTTTTAAGGTGGTTCACTGCCATCAAATTTAAAATTAGCTGAAAATCTCTCATTATCGAATTTGATGAGCAGTTTATTTTGTATTCTGAATAAAATGCATGTTTAAGACCTTATTAAAATATTGCATTCAGTTTTTAATCATATAATATGTGTTCTACCTTTTTGAGATTCAGAGATGTGTTCGTCAACACATCATTTCAACATTTCAGTTGAATGAAGCACCAATCTGAACTTTTTCAGACTCCCTTAAACTGTGGAGTAGCCTTGATATTATCTCTGGGTATAATCACATCACTGGTACAGTGTATACAGCATTTTGTGTCATTGTTATTAAAGAGTTGGAGAGCTGTAATCTCCAGTGAGGCCTTTAGAAATATCAAATATTTTGGACAAAAAACAAAACAAAACAATGCAGAAGAAATTTTAAACTGTACGTCTGCCTCTGCAGTGAATTCATAAGTGGGAATTTCCAACTTCAAATGATCACGAAAGCTGCAGCAAGTATAATTGAAAACAGTATGAAGTCTGCTGTGGGCTTCTGCTAAAGTCAGCCGCTGGTTGGTTTTAGGATTCATGATTTGCTCATTATGTTCTTGATAAATCACTTTATGGTTGGACCCCAGCTCATATATCTGAATTACTGTCTCTCATCCAGTGCTTACAAAGCTCTTTGTTGGAGGGTAAAGCCAACTGAGCTTTTATTGTCGGGATATTTTGGCTCCGGAATAAATTGCCTGATGATTCCTTTCTGGAGTGAGTCTTTGTGTTTTGCTCTCAGCTTATTTGCAACACTTTAGTACTTTTAGTGTTTTCTTCAAAATATGATGACTTTAGGAATAAAGATCTAGTCAGACATAAGGGGTTTGCAGCTGTCCAATGCAGACTTTCATTTAGAAGTGATCTCTCTGTCTCTCTGTCTCTCTCTGTGTCTCTCTCTCTCACTCTAACACACACGCACACGCACACGCACGCACACGCACACGCACACGCACACCTTTTTTATTTACCATATTGTGTTATGAGGGCAATCATAGTCCATTTCCTTCCCTGATCCTAAGACCTCTAACCTTCAAAGCCTTTTATTAATGTTCCCCACCTTTCCACACCACACCCACACGGCTAACTTTCTACTTGTGTCTCTCAGTGCGGGGCCGAGGCGCCCTGCAGGTTCACCTTTCTCTTCCATCAGCCAATCACAGTCCAGATGGTCAGAATCCAATAATCCAGCCAACACATGCCACAGGGCTGCACATTTACACACACTCACCGGAATCCTCTACTTCAGAGGACTGCAGAGTTATTGCCATTCATTTCCTGCAGATCTGGCTAAAGTTTAAACTAGAACTTCTCTTTAAAATGCTATGAAAGTTTTGTCCTGAGAACTTAAGGTGTTTTCACTTTTGTGACCTTTAATGCAGTTAAAGGAACTCTGGGACGACTGTCACGTTATTGCGTTTGATTTGCAGAAGTGTGTGTGTGTTCAAAACAACATTTCAAAAGCAAGCCTCAGTCTGTTTGCAAACACACTGTTTCAGTTTAGTTGAAATTAACTTTAAGTGTGAACACAGCATGGATTCCATTCAATTCGACTAGAAATGAGGAACACTTGAACACAGAGCAGATCTTGTTTTGGTTGGGTTCACTCTCCCACTGTACTTATGAAAGCAGATCAAATCTCTGTGACATACAGTAGTAATGCCATACAAACAGCTGCTGGATTTTAGCACTTGTGGCCCAAATAAACACTGACTAGGAATAAAAAACAGCAGAAGAAAGAGAGAAATCTGGTGTACTGAACCGCAACTGAGTTAATTTACAAGTGGATCAGAGTTTGTTTGTTTGGTTAATGCAAGATAAACTGTCAAAGCAAAACTAGTGTGAAAGCATCCCAGGGCTGGACCAAACACTCTACATGACAAAATCCACATTAATATCCTCGAATAAAGTTAACATTTTTGGACTGTGAGAGAAAAAACTCAGAGAGAACATGCAAACTCTGAACAGAGAGACCTAGAAGCCCAGTTCAGCCTCAAACAGTGAACAATCTCACAACCAGACGAGAGTGCTCACACTACACTGATTAAATCTACAGTTTGGATTCAAATTTGATCACTCAGCTATATTTTGAGAGTGACGAAAGCTTATTCAAAAACCCAAAAGTTAATTTCCAAATTCCTGGAGCTGGTTGCTCCTCATCAGATACAGACAGATTTTGAGAATTAAAGATCTTTGTAAGAGTTCTGGTAACGCATGCAATAAAAAAAGAAAAAAAAAGAAAAGAAAGTGTGAGGAAATAGTCACAATCTCAAATCCATGTATAATTTATCTCAGTTATGTTGAAGAGACACAGACTGGGTTGTCATTTGCAGCCCCACTCAACTAAACAAAAATAACAAAAAAAGATGTATAGGAAAATGTTCTCAGAATTATTGTGAATATTTTGCATAGCTCAGCTATGATTAGATTGTGTTTGGTTATTTTTGGCACCATGAAGTGAAGCACTGATGGAGTGTGAAGCAGGAGACAAACAACACAGCCAACAACTTGTCTGTGCCTGCTCATTATCCTGAAATGGCGATTGTGAATGTGTGAATGCTTGCGTGTGTGCCTTGATAATATGATATTTAGTAACATTGTTGGTTCTCGTGTAATCACATAAATTACACATGCAACATATGTATTGATTACAGTAAAAAGATGCATACAAATTCAAAGAATTACATTCAGATAAGCAAATCAGCGGCAGCGGTTTTACATAAAAATAGCACCATTAAAGACCATAATGTTGCTCTGATTCAGCTTCAGTTTCCACAAGGTGGACTGAAACGCAGACTTTTCTTTTCCATTTATTCTGTCGCGAGAAGCCAACCAATCAATCATCAAGCACCAGCAGAGATTTTTCTTGTGTCGCAGTGCAATAAACAATAATTGATATAAAGGAGCAGGTTAGAACAAAGAAGGAGCTAAATTACTCAGTACCAGAGACTGCGGGGTGTTTTGCTTGCGAGATAACACATACTAATATTCCTCGAGAGAGTGAGAAGTTGGCTGGGAAGATTGCAGAAATGTGAGAAACAAGCTACAGAGAGACATAAGGACACATGTGAGAATAACGATGAAGAATTAGCCCCTCTGTCAAACCTGCGTGAAATACAATCGTATTGACACAAAGACTTATGACAAAGAGAATCATTCAAAACTTTTTACCCAAAGAAGACTTTAATAAATATCTATGATTTCCATAAATGCACATTTGTTGATGTCATGATTATATTAGCCCTTTATATAAGACTTTGTCCTGATATGCACTGTCATACTATTCCTGTTGTTATGATAAAGTGAGACCTTGAAGTAAAACTGGATTTTAATTGGACAATTACAGCAAAGAAAAAAAAAAACCACACACATAGGCAAAGAAAGGGAGAGCGGGAGGGGGAAATAAAAAACAACATATTCGTGGAAATGAAATTGTGTATTGTGGGGGAAACGTGGCCTCAGGTGAACAAGCAGAGCTTTGGAGAAGAAAAGAAAATGGAAGAGGAAGACGAGGAGGGGGTGGCGTGTGGGAGTAAGAGATGAGGAGAACTGAAGGATCAGCAGGCACTTTTATGGAAACCAAACACCTGAGGCCCGGCTGCCTCTTCCTGTCTCCTCTGATCTGGTAGCAGAGCGGGAGGAAGATGGCGAAGCCTAATGGAGTCCAGACGTAGCGGCGATAAAGATGTGCGTGTTTGTTTATAGATGGATTAAAAATCAAGAAATACATGATCTCCATCCTGTCCACTTCAGTGGATTGTCTCATGCTGCACTGAGCTGTATGATGTATGAGTCTCAGTGATGTTGACTTATTTATTGCGCATAGCAAGTACGTAGCAATCAATTGAAGGTATTTTTGACCTTTTGACATGTGCTAATGTGATACTCAGCCTCCAACTTTGCTGATGTTTGCCTGCCTCTATAGAGTCATGAAAATATTTGCAGCTTCAAAATAAGCATTATCTTGTCATTGAAAGAGCTCTTTTTCCTTTAAATAGTCACTTCATGAGTTAATTTCTATTCAAGAACATACTTAATGCCACATTCTGCTTGACTGCTGAAATGTCTATCTGTATTCAAGTGAAGTTCAAAATAGTGGACCTGATGAAATAACGTCAGCTTAACTTCCTGTAAGAATCATTTATTAGAGTGGCCCACACAGTTCAGCTCAACCATATGCACACTCTTAAAATCATACAAGTAAAGCAGATAAATATAATGCACAAATAATTTTTCTAAATATGTTTTTTTCAAGTAACTGGTAGTTTTTCAGTGACTTCTGATAATGTTTATTAGTTTTTGCACTTCTGTTAATTTTGCTTATAGTGTTTGCATTTACCGCATCAGTGTATTTTGAACAATGAACTCACTTTTTGAAAGGATTAAATGACTATCTTAGAAACAAAAGAAAAGCTCTGATGATACAGCCAAATCCCATATGTATGTATAAATCATCATAAATAACTCATTTCATATCAAAAAGAAAAGAATATTCTCGGCTCTTAAAACTTTACACTAACATTTTTGAGTCTATATTCCTGCAAATAATTAAAAAATCCTCCCTTGACATGATGGCATTATGTCACTGTTTTTACTGCCCTCACTCAAGCAAAAGAATTGAATACGTTTCAGTTGAATGTATATTTATCATTGTGTGTTTTATATAAGGCTTGAAAATGTACAGGTTTACTGATTGTCAGTGAAATAAAAGTTTCAGAAAGGCTCATATTTCATCATGCTTCGATAACTTTGAGAAGGAACATGGTTTTCAGACAGGCATCAGATGAACAGTTTAGGCGAGCACCGCATCAATTCACTTGTCGGGGGGGTTCACACACAGTTTAATAGACAGGCAGCTGGGACATCATTAGAGCGAGCACCCTGCAACAAATGTTGCACATGATCTCTGTTCCTGTCAGTGGTGAAGTAGACATGAAAGCTACAGAGGGGAAAAAACTCAGGAAAAGACTTTTCTCCTACAAACTGGATGAGAGGTTAGAAGAAGAGGGCAGCAGCAGGTGCAGAGGTCATGTAATTATAAGTCTCTATGCCTCTCGTAGGCCAACTCTGTTGACCAGACTTCACTTTTCCAGTCTGAGTTTTAAAAAAAAAGTTCTTTTCACAGACATATCCTTTTGCTAGGATGTTAAGACAAGGAGTTTAGACAATACATATATAGATCTACAGATGGTTGTACTTTCACAAACCTGTTAAGTATATCTTTAACTTGCTACTGCACCACTGTGCATCCAACAGTCAACAATAGATACAGAGACAGGTTGATTATATGTCTTCCTAACAAGATCATAATCTAGACCTCAACTTGTATAGGTTTTTTTTTGTTTTTTTTTTTCAAGAGAAGGCGTTTGCTTTGTTATGTTTTGAATGTGGAGACAAATGAGCAACAATCCTGGATACAACCCTAATTTTGTCTTCAGCTAATTGCAGGATTAGTGGTTTATAATTTCTTTGTTGCTTCACAGTGGGAGGCCATCCACCAATCTTTTTCTAAATAAAGTAAACATTTTTTTATAGATTTATACTTTAGTTAGAGTGGAGATAGGGTGTGATTTTTTTCTAAATGGAATATAAAGGGGAAAATGAGAGAGAGAGAAAAAACAAGGCTGTTCTTGCACTCACTTTTTACTCTGCAACAACTGCTACAACACATCTGTGCTTTCTGGTGGGAGCGTGCTAGGGCACGAACATGTAGCTTTGACATGATCGAAGCTGCCATGTAGGTATACCACTGATCCTCCATATAACTAGTGGATCAAACACTGTCACGTACAACAACTGG
>OMNM01000867.1:0-16377 GCA_900302745.1 Parablennius parvicornis
GGAGTAGTTTGGCGACATGGCTCCACCTGAAAGACGAAACATGTTAAGAAAAAAAATCATTTTAGGAGTTCCTCAGGGATTAAAATCGGGGCCACTTTTAGTTCCAACTGAATTAACTGTGTAAAAATATTCAATACTTATAACTCAGGTAAAATCTTGGTTTCCAATTAGTTTTTTTATTTAAATCCATTTCTGTAGGGTTTAACTCAAGTCCAGATATGATGGAAACAAAACTAAACATCATAAACTTTAAGCTAATTCATTCAGAACAAAGGTTTACTCATGTTTTTAAAGAACAATCTGATAGTGAGACATTTCTGCAGTTACTAACCTGGAGACGGGATGTACGGACTCGCCGGGCCCGGAGATCCCGGGGACCCCGGAGTGGGCGACCAGGCCGGGGAGTAACCCGGAGAGAAGCCGGTGGCGTCTGAAGCCGCGCTGGGAGAGAAACCTGCCGCTCCGGGTGTCATGCCACTTCCTGAAGGAAAGAGGACAAACACGAAAGGTCAGCAAATGAAGAGATTTCAAGTTAGAAAAGTTTCCGTGAGGAAAAAAAAAAAAAAACACACTCACCAACACTGGGGGACCAGGCGCCGTACGCTGGCGTGGCTCCCGTGTTCCAGGGGGTCATGGCAGGAGACATTCCGCTCATGGGACTCGGCACCGTGCCAAAGAACATGCCAGTGGCTGGAAATAGACGCACACACACATTTATTACATTCGCCATACATACGAGTCTTTAGGACACTCGACAAAATGTCTTTCCACTTACGTCCAGCCACACTGATGCCGGGGATGTTGGTCGGGATCTCCATGCCGTATTTACATTTCTCGGCGTCCAGCAGCAGGTCGAAGCAGCCCGTCCCCGCAGGAGCGAGCTGACCGAGCATGATGTTCTCTGAAACGCCCTTCATGGGGTCGCTCTCGCCGTGTGAGGACGCCTCCATCAGCACGTCCACCTGGAGAAGGGACGCAAGACGTGAACTTAAGCACATCATTGAAGTGATGAAGAATAAACGACAGGAATTCACTTCTTGTTTTGAGATCGTTAACATTGAAAACTTCATTAAAAGAGAATCCACACGACGACGGAGGTTTTCGTACCGTCTCCTCGAAGGAGCACTTCATGAGCGGCCCCGTGTCTTGTCGGTTGATGCCGTGACGAGTGATGGCCATCAGGTGGCCGCGGCTGGTCATGGTGTCGCAGAGCAGAGCCAAGTGGCGATAGTTGACGTAGGAGCCGTCGAAGGAGATGACGTGGTACAACTCTCTCTCCAGGGCCTTTCGCACGGCTTCAATCCCCAACACCTGAGATCACAGAACATCTAATCAACACCAAGACGAGAAATCATTTCGCTTTTGAGGGAAAACCGTTTGTGAGACTTTTGGTACCGTGAAGATCTCCACGATGTCGTTGGAGGTGGTCCTGACGGGGTCCACGTCCTTCTCGCTGAGCACTCTCATGAGGCTCACTCCGTCCGTCTCCAGGATCCACTCCTGCAGGGCTTTGAACTCCCCGTCCTCGGTGATGATGATCTTCTTCTTATTGTCAGTTTGAGGCAAATGCATGTACACCTGGACGAGACCGGACGAGTTTGTATGAGATAATGCAACATTCCTGAATCTCTTCTAAGTGTTGACTGTCTTCATTCTGTCACCTTGCTGATCTGCTCAATGCCCTGCAGCGTCATGTCCGTCAGCATGTTGGACTCGATGCACCGCAGGAACACGTCGTCGTCCATTTTGTCCACCACCTCCTCGTCCTGCGGAGTCCAACCAAAGATGGGTCAGTGAGACGACAGCTCGCTGGGAGTGCATTTTGTTTCTACATTAAAAATGACATCGCTCCTCACCTCTTGGAACTTGTTTTCATCCGTGTTCATGATTCTGATTCGCAGCACGAGCTTCTCGGCGTTGTCGTCATTAAAGATACAGTTCAGATCGTCTCCGAAACCTTCAAGAAAAAACACACACACACGCAAAAAAAAAAACCACAAATAGATTGCGTTATATCATTTGTGTAATTTGATCTCCAGGACTTTTTGGAATATTATGCACCCGGTCCTAACGAGTAACGAGAGAGGACAACACAGATGTAACCCCACCTGTATTGATCTTCTCTGCGATCTGCTCCATGGTCAGCTTGCGATCCGTCATGTGTTTGCGGTCGAGCTCGATGCGCAGTAGCCACGGAGAGATGCGCGTCACGTCAAAGTCGGGCATCTCATAGTAGACGTTAACCCACTCCTGGTCCTCGGACACCACGGTGTTCTGAGGGTTGGGGTCGTAGTAGATGGCGGTGTTGGCTGTCACCTGGAGGGAGAAGATAGTCTTCAGCACCAGTTTTCACAGTGAACGTCAATATTTAATGCAACGAGACGCTCTTTTTCTTACTTTCCGCAGCGTGGTGTGCTCCAGTCGACAGAGAATGTCCTTCGCCCTTTCAGCGTCGCGTGCCGCCTGACCGAGGAGGAAGACGGTCAGTGACGGTGTCTTGGGCCTCTTTGAGATGTTGATCAACTCCTTCAGACGGGGCACACCCAGCGTGACGTTCTTGGCCGACACGCCGGCGTAGTGGAAGGTGTTCAGGGTCATCTGAGTGGCCGGCTCTCCCAGGGACTGAGCAGCCAGAGCCCCCACCATCTCACCTGGATGAGCCTGGAAGAGAAAGGCATTAGTGTGTCATTTCCCATTTTTTTATTTATTTAAGCTTTTGAAGTTACGCGTCTTTGTGCGATGCTCACAATGGATTGGTTGAACTTTGTCTCAATCTCTCCCAGCAGCCAGTCGAACGCCTCGGTGGAAAGACGGAACTCCTCAGTCATGCGCTTAGAGCAGAGCGTGGAGCGCAGGTGGATGTTAAAGAGCAGAGTGGCATTCTGCTGGGCCTGCCTGCTGAGCGGGTCGTCGCCGTTCACAATGACCAACTTCTTACTGAGATCGTGAACACCTGCAGACAAAAAAATACACCACAAACTTAAATTAAAGGTGTGTGTGATAATCAAGACAGATCCTGCAGCGTCACACAAAGCTTCTTATGCAACAGGTCAGGATTTATCAGGTGGCTTTATGCAGCTTAAAGACGTTCCTCCAGCTGGACCAAGACTTCAGAGCTTTACAGCTTCAGCTCCTGAAGCCAAAGTGTAATACTAAGTTGACAAATGTGGGAAAACGTACCCTCGACCACCCTGAGAGGATTCAGGTCTGTTGGCGTTCGGGTGTTTATGCGGAAGATCTTCTGAGCGTTCCAAATCATTCTGGCCAGGTTGCATGGCAGCACCACCTGCAGGCGAGGATGAGCATTGCAGAAAGTGAGTCTGAGTTCAAACACAACGGTTAATGATCATTTTGGAGCAGACTTTTGGTGGCGGTTCCACACCTTGCTGTCCCCAGTGGGGAAAATAGTTCGTAGGACCTCCCTGTCCTCCTTCATCTTGTCGAACTCCTTCTCTAAAGCACTTTGCACATGGGCGTTGGTGAGCACGTCTTTGACAACGTCTTCCTGCAGCATCCGCCTCAGCGCTCGCTCGTTGGTGCAATCAAACCGGAACCTTGATGGATCAAATTAAGTAGAAATAATGGATTAAAAGAAGAAAAAAAAAACCTAGACATTGGAAAATATTAGTAGAGAATACAACTGAATTATCGTCATACGAGCGTGTAACTTACTTCTTTTCAAAGGCCTTGTGTGAGGGTTTCAATGTCGCCACATTTTGAAACTCCACGTTCTCTCCTGCCAGGCCGTCCTCGCCGTAACGCAGCTGCACCACCTGGTTGATGGAGTTCCGTACGGTGCCGTCGTATTTCACCATCACAGACTCCATAGATTTGATCAGACGACGCTGGATGTAACCTTATAGGGGAAGATTGAGATTTCTTCGGTGAGACACATTCAAGATCCCGCTATACATTAAAAGGTTTCCTCCATAGACAGTCAAGACTCACCGGTCTCAGCTGTCTTGACAGCCGTGTCGATCAGACCCTCTCTGCCTCCCATGGCGTGGAAGAAAAACTCTGTCGGCGTCAAACCAGCCAGGTAGGAGTTCTCCACAAAGCCCCTGCTCTCAGGACCGTAGTCATCCTTGATGAAGTGAGGCAGCGTGCGGTGTTTAAAGCCAAAGGGGATTCGTTTACCCTCAACGTTCTGCTGGCCCACCACAGCAATAACCTTGAAAGAGAGAAACGATTAAGATCATCATATCCTTAAACATGTGCGGTTGAATAAGAGCATGTGGTAGTGAGCTCCTCTACCTGTGAGATGTTAATCTTTGAACCCTTGGATCCAGCCACCACCATGGACTTGAAGTTGTTGTACTCAGACAAAGACTTCTGGGCAGACGATCCCGTTTTGTCACGAGCGTCGTTGAGAATACGATTCACCTGGTTCTCAAAGGTCTGCCGCAGCGTGTTACCAGGCGTTGGCTCCAGCTCGTTGTTGTGAGCTTTCTCAATGACCTGGCAGATGCAGAAGAGATTCTCTTAATGATTCAGACAAAAATGTATTAATACAGCTAAATATTCAACTTCCTGTGAGCGTTGTTCAATTATACAAATATTGTTCTTACTTCTATCACATCCTGTTTGGCTTTCTTGATGGTGTTCTGGATGTCAAGGTAAGTCTTTGCATCAGCAATGGAGTCACCAATACCAATAGAATGACCTGTTGGAAAACAAAGCAAAGACTCAATATTTGTAATCTCATGAAAGACACAAGTTAAATTCACTTGGGGTTTTCTTACCCTCGATGAGCAGCCAGTTGTTGACCACAGTCTGAATGTTGGAGTAGAAAAGTCTGGTGATGTCGTGACCCATCTCCAGGTAGGAGATGTGGACGAGGGAGCCGGCTGAGGTTCCCAGAGACTTCTTACACAGGATGCCCATGATTAGCTCGCCGTTCTCCACGATGACCTGCAGGCAGGAGCTCAAGGTCAGGGTTTACATAGAATCAATTTCCATTTACAACGTACGCTTCATCTCCTCCAGTCATTGTACCTTGGTGTCACCGGGTGAGATGTGTTTGTAGGGGCCGCTGTCCTCGTCATCGGGGTGGGTGCTGTGCGTGCGGATTACGTTAATGTGTCCTGGAATGATAAGACTGAAGATCTGCTTGCCGGTCCACAGAGGCCGAGGTTTGAGAATGGCCGGTTGAGGCATTTTTCCATCCCAGGTTGAGAGGAACATGAGGAGATTCATCACTTCACCCTGAGAGAAAAATTGAACATTTATTAAAGAAAAATACATCATGATTAAAGGCCACAACTAGTAGGGATTCGAAAACAACCTCCTCACCCTCTCTAAGAAGACGTCTCTTTTGGTGAATTTACGGACCGCAGTGAGCGTGTCCTGCACAATACCCATGACGGGCCTGTTGGACTGAGGCGTGACGATCATACGAGGCACCATGGCCAGCTCCTGGATCTCTGCCCTGGTCTCCAGAGACTGCGGCAGGTGGAGGTTCATCTCGTCCCCGTCAAAATCAGCGTTGTATGGGGTGGTGACACTGAATAGAGGGGATTCAATATCAGAGGCATGACACCAACTCGTATTGGGAACTTTAGCTGTTTGACTGTGACCCATCTCATAAAAACAAACAAAAATAATGCAATAAATAAAAAGTCTGGAGTCACTCGGCCCATCACAAATCTGCTATTCAATTCATTCAAGTGCTTAATATGTTTTACCGCAAAGATTTCTAAATGAGCACAAAGCCCAATCGTCTCATCTCACCTGAGGTTGAGTCGAAAAGTGGACCATGGCAGAATTCGGACCCTGTGTCCCATCATGGACATTTTATGCAGCGTAGGCTGTCGGTTGAAGATGACGATGTCGCCATCGCACATGTGTCTTTCAACCTGCACAGAGAATTTTAATCAGAGAATTGAAGTGAAACATTACGAAGAGGACATTGTGGTATCTGTGTCACAGGTTGCTGATAAAGCAGATGTGTGGTCATGCCTTGTAGCCAATCTGCAGATGAAGGTCACTTGGTTTTGGGTGGAATCGCAGGTCGATTCTGTCTCCGCTGTCACGGATGATGTATTTGGCTCCAGGATACTGGCTGTTTCCACGTCGCACCAGCTCCTGCAATCTAACACCAAGGAAATTTACAGACAATTTCAGAAAGTGTTTCTTGTTTATTTCGTAATATTAAGCTTTGCTGTGAAGTACCTGTCGATATTAAAGGGTGTGACGATCTCTGGGAAGGTCATGTTTGCTGCGATGGATCGCGGGACGCCGACTTGGTCGATTTGTAGATTGGGGTCTGGTGTGATGACTGTTCGAGCTGAGAAGTCCACACGCTTCCCCATCAGGTTACCTCGCACTCGCCCCTCCTTCCCCTTTAGTCGCTGTTTTATGGATTTGAGGGGACGGCCGGACTTTTGCATCGCCTGAAAAAGACGACAGGTTGCTGCAACTGGGCAATAACATACTGAAATACACATCAACGACACGACAATAGCAAATATGTGGTTGGTTTACAAAAGAAAACACACATACCCTGGGCAGGCCTGGCAACTCGTTATCCACCATGGTAGCCACGTGGAACTGAAGCAGCTTCACATCCTCAGCGATGACGTGAGCAGCGGCGCCACTCTGCTCATTCCTTCTCAGCTGGTTGTTGATCTTGACGATGTCGGCCAGTTTGTGGGTCAAGTCGTCCTTTAAAACCACAATTCAGAATTTGTCATCGGTGTGTCGATAAACATTTTAAAAAGCAAACGCAGAGAGGGGGACTGCTGCACTATACCTGGTTGCGAGCCGAGCCCTGCATGACAACGGCGGGCCTGACAGCCAGCGGAGGCACGGGCAGCACCGTCACAATCATCCACTCTGGTCGGGCAAACTTGGGGTCCATGCCCAGGATGACGTCCTCTTCGTCCGAGATGCGCTTGAAGATCTCGTGTACGCGCTCGGGGCTCAGCAGGATTTTCTTCTCTTGCGAATCCTCGTTAACGTGCTTCCACTCGGCGTACAGCTCCAGACCGGAGCGTCTGATGCGGGGCTGGTAGCGCCCGCAGCCGCCGTGGCCCTGAGTAAGGTGAAGTGAAGAGGAAAGAACATTAGAAAATAGGCCGACCGCAGATTATCAACATTAGAACTGTCAAGTAAATACCTTCTCCTTGGAGAGGTCCTCCTCAGTCTCCTGTTGTTCCATTCCAAATTTGTTGTCCATCTCCTCTCCACCTTCGCAGATGTTCTTTCCCTTGCACAGCTCGTACACGTGGGTCAATCGCTTCCTGGGCTGCCCTTTGGACTTTCCCAGGATATCTTTGATCTTGGGATTATTCTAGATACAACAAAAATGAGAGAAATTTAAGCAATGAAAGAGAGGTCGGGATGAACATATGTACTGTAATGTGGGACATGTACTTACGGAATCCACTAATAGCTTGGAGCAAAAGAAGCAAACACATCGGAGAACCTTCATTATCTTTGCAATGAAGCCGACGTGGAAAACTGGCTTTGCCAGTTCGATGTGCCCAAAGTGTCCAGGACAGTCTGTCATGTTGCCTGAATGAACAAAAAACATGTTGATTATGTACATTGCAGTGTTTGGCACAGTATATATTTTACTCAAGTAATACCTATAAACCTAAAGAGTTGGCCTGAGTCGTTTTTCACACAAAGTTTAGACTGGAAAATTAGTTTTATACAATCCCAATTTAAAATGTAGCCTGGTTTCATAACCGATAGCCAACTTCTTTGTTTGTTTTTTCTGGTTACATAAATGAGGCAGCCTGTCTCACAAGAGATCACAATAGAAAAATTGTTCCAAAAATAATTACTATTCAACTTCTCTACAGAGGCAAAATGATGTTCTGTTATGCGATGCATGCAAAGCTTATGATTAAAAAAAGTTCAAATTTTTAGAACTGAAATTAAGGTTCAGCAGTGTGTTTACATAACTAAGAGTGAAAGTAGAACTTGTCTCTACACTCCACACTTATTTACTTAAAGAATATTTATTAAAAAGGTTATCAAAATTTGGTGAGTAAAGAACAAATATCAGAAACTACACAAGCTGCAAGTAGATGAAAGGAGACAAATGGGACATGTCTTTGCAGTTTTTTGGGGATTTATTTGGAAACGGTTAGCTGTTAAGAGTCCCGAAATTTAATAGATTGGTCCTTGGACAATGACAAATCATGCCTGAGTATTTAATGCAATTCGAGCAAGCAGTTTTTGCAAAAACTTGGTAAATTACATACATACAAACCAATAAATAAATAAAAACACTTAAAAAAAAACATAATATTCACGGCCAACTTTCATTGGTGATAATTATTTGATCTTTTAGAACTGAATAATTTCCAGGCCTTGAAAGCTGTAAACACACTATACCTGCACATGTCTGACATCTTCCACTTCGTTCAATGACTCCTTGTCTTGGGTCCATAAGGCCACCAAGCTTCGGACGTCCTCCTTCTGTTGTTTCGGGGTATTTAATCCCCCCTTCTGTAACGGACATCCGTTTCTGAGGAGAAGCACAACTTCAATGTAACTTGATTACGCAATACGCCAGCAGCTGATAATCAATTCATGTGCCATGGTAAGAATCCAACTCATGCAGCAACCGGGGTATTTAATAAATCATTCATTGTCATGAAAATCATGTCAAGTTACGAAAAAAATAAATAAATGCCAAGACAGATTGTAACAAATCCACAAGTTGGCTATTGTGGTAAACTTTAATTGCATAACGGTAAAGATACACACAAAAAATTAATATATATATATATATATGCAGTGTTCGAAATTTTTACTGAAAAATAATCATTTGACTTCGTTGTTGTGAACTTTTTATTCGTTTATTATACGAAGAAACAGTATCGTTCAATGCGATCGGACGTTAAAACAAAAAGACGACACAAGCCAAAGCTAAAGAAATAAAAACCTTCACTTAATGGGGGCCGATGTGTTACAGTGCGATATTAAAAATGGGGTTTCATTCATGAAAGAGCGTGGAGTCATTAAAAAAAATGTTGTGCTTTAAGTTTCTCAAACTTCCTGCAACATGCTAGTTAGCTCTAGCTCCAGCACGACAACGCTAGCTAGGCTAAGCTAACAGCAAGATCCTTGCATAGTAAACAAACCGGGTCTCTGCAACATGTTAAAACCATACGATTAGTCAAGAAACTGCAAGAGCAATGTGTGATTCCCCAGTATATTCATATAAAATAAACCCATTCCCCGAAAAGAAAACCTACAAGCTCATCTGGGCTGATGATGCCGAATTGAACTCTCTTGATCGTGCGCAATGGGCATGCGCTGTCGCCGGAGGGCGGTCCGGGCATCCTGTCTATTCAAAGAGACGCGTCCTTCCTCGGCACGCCGCTTTGTGAGCAGGAACAGCCTTTAAATTGTCACCACGACTCCGGCCAGGCCGCCAACGGTGACCGGAAAGTCTCCGAAGGCGATATCCTAGGGACCCCTGTTGTCGGTTGCCTTTGGAGCCGTTATTTGTATTTTAATTCTAAATTTACTGGCTATCGACTGTTCCCCTCCCTTTTTCTGATCTACACTCTGGAGCGCTCTAAGCGCTTCTGAGCGTGAAGCTGCCCAACGCTTGCTTTTATAGCTGAGCGCCAACTACGGGGTTACACACGCAAAAAGTCAGGGGCCGGCTCTTCGGAAGGTGGGACGTTCAGCTCGGTAGTAAAACGCTCATTGGCCATTCAACACAGTTACATGAATAATTAATTTTATCTGACGTACAACCAATGAAAATGCACGTTTATCCTTTCGAACAAATCACACCGAGAGGCGGGTCTGCATTTAATATGAATCCACTCCGATTGGCTTCAAGAAAACCAAATAGGCAGTGCTTTGTGTATTTTGCATACAAACTTTAAATATTCAACTAAAAGGCATTGGATTGGTCATTCTTCTCATTAATATCGAGTAGCAACGAAGATCTGACCAATGGCATCGAAGAAATGAAGCTTCTTAGAATAAATTCAACAAAACCCGCCTTCTTTCCGATGTTTCCCGAGTTCGGCCGATGTGAGTTTCTTCCCTCAGAGCAAAAATAAAAAAAATCTCTGTTCTGTCGTTCGTCGCGCTCTGGATCAGCCTGGGCTCTAAGAAAAGAGGCTCAGGGCTGAGGCCTGTTCAGGTACCCGATCAAGCAGGACAAAAAGGTCGAACCACATTGTATTTCCAAACCTAAAACATTGTATAAGGGATTATCTTCAACGTGAGTTCAGAAATACGTCGACTTTTTGGGTTTTTCTCAATCGCTGTCGTGGATCTCTGGGACTTTAATGCACGCCTCGGACTCGACTGCGAGGGACGGCCGCGCAGGGGACTGGATTTTCAGCTTGCCTTTTAGGAAAATGTCGGTGAAGCCTTGACTGTTTACTAGACCCTTAATTTGAAAGGAACAGAGCACATTTTTACATTTGCATATTATATGTGAGATATATGTCAATGTGTAATGTTTATTTTCAGAAGGTTTCAAAAAATTTGTCTTAAAAAATTGAGATACTGTCGCAGGCCACGTTTCGAAAGTAGAATGAAAAGCCACATTTTTGGCGGTGAAGTGGCTTTCGTTGCTTGACAAAATGTGTGAAATAACGCCTTCGTCTACTTGATTTGGTCGTGATTCCGATTTATTACTCGGTCATTTTTATGTGCCAACGTTATAATTCGACAATTTTGTCACTCAAACCGTGGTTTATGAAGCTCGACATAGACGTCCTTTATCTACGACGGCTTGTTTCCTGTCTATTAATGTCCACTTTTACAACACTCATGTTTGTTTACCGGTGTTATGGTAGACTTATAAGGTGTGTTCCAACAGTGTGATCTATTATGTGAGCCTTAATCGTTTTATTTACAACAAGTAGTCTTGTGGTTTAGCATCAGATTGAACACTGTGGGACTAAACCTTCCAGTTAGCGGCTTAGCGGGTAATTATAACCTAGTTAAATCCTGCTTCGGCGAGCCGACTTCTTTTCTCAGTGCAGGTAATGGCAGATGTGTGTTTTTCATTTGTTTTGAGTTGTGTTTTAACGTGATATTGACAGCCTCGTTGGAGGCTAGGTTAGCTGTCGTGCTCGGTCTGATCTGGCCCAACATGGCGGACCTTGACTTCTTGTTGTGAACGAGAAAAGATGGAGTCGAGAATATTCTTGCTGGATAACTTGTCAAGCCAACCAGACCTACATTTTGAGAGAAAGTGGAGTTCCTGGTTGGAACCAGGGACAATTTCTCACGCGTTATCGAGTTGTGACTGTAAACGTGATAGAATAAGTAATGAGACTGCACTGAAGTTGTACTAGGCTTGTTCTGGAGTACAGATTATTCGTCGGTATTGAAAGTTGAAGCCATTTTGCTGTTAGTGGAAGGATAAGGTCGCAGTTTACTTGAATTGTCACAAAAACTAAATCTACAGTGGATATCACACTGCTGTTTGTAATTTGATTACTCGTAGGATTTACCTGCACTTGGTCACATTTATAATTACTAAGGTAGAGCAACGACAGTACTAATAATTCAGTGTTGTTGTAAAGGCCACAGGCTGAAATGTCTTTGTTGAGCCACAAATTCACTGTATTGCCAAATATATTTGCTTAGTTATCCAAATCATTGAATTCTGGACTTACAATCATGTCCATGGCCACAGGTATGTATAAAAAAAATCACGCACCTAGGCAGGTAGACAATATATATATATATATATATAGCATTAGTGAACTAATGTGAAGCTACAGTGATAGGATGCCACCTGTGCAATAAGCCCAGCCAGGGAATTCCCTTGCTACTAATTATTCCACAATCAACTGTTCGCGGTACTATATAACAAAGTGGAAACGGTGAAGAATAACAACTAAACTATGAAGTGGTAGGCCAGAAAAAGTCACAGAGCCAGGTCGGCGGATACTGAGGAATATAGTGCACAGGGGTGCTTTCTGCAGTCAAAGGCTACAGACCTCCAAACTTCATGCAACCTGCTGGCGAGGGGGTAATGGTGTGGGCTTGTTTTGGGGGAGTTGGACGTGGTCCCTTGGTTTCATTTCAATGAACTCTGAAATAAATTTTGCACACTTTCATGCTCCTGCCTTTGTGGAAACAGTTTATAGATTGTCACTTCCTTTCCAACATGACTGTACACCAGTGCATAAAGCAAGATCCATAAAAGACATGGAGGAGAGACGGATTGACCGTCCTGCACAGTGCCCTGACCTCCACCCAATAGAACACTTTTTGGATGAATTAGAGAGACTGTCAGCCAGACCTTCTCGTCTCACCCCACCTCAATAGTCAGAAAGAATTCACATAAATACACTTCTAAACCTAGTGAAAAGGTTTTCTAGAAGAGTTGAAGCTGTTATTGCGGCAGAGCGTGTACCAACATATCAAATCTTGTTTAAGAATTGGATGTCACTCATGTTCATATGTGTGTGAATTCAGGCAAGTGAATATCTTTAGCAATATTTGTGTATCTGTTTGGTCTCAGGTGTGGAGCCGTGTTTCTGTTACTTCAACCAGTGTTCGCTGAAGTGAACCTCTCCTGTGTATTGATTGCACAACCACAACGGGGCATGGTGTTTATTGCCTGTAACTGTACCCAGAAGAACATTTTGCCACATTGTAACATTACTCCTGCTACCTTCTTGTTTAAATAAAGAAACTGAAACCACATGACGGCCTGTACATTTTTATTCAAATCCATGTTTACACATTACATGAATTTGTATAGCTGCTGAAAGAGACATGTTTTCTAGTTATCCAGTAGTATGAATATGCTTCTTCATCATGTCTGCTTTAATTTGTGATACACAAGAGCGAAAGAGCTCTAGACCTGCAGCAATGAATTCCTGCTCCATCTGTGGTATTAATATAACAAATGTGAGGTGGAATCTGAATAACCACAGGTTTGAAATGCAGACAAGAACGTGACAGTAAATCACTGTTGGCCATGTGCCATGATATACAATGGCTATACAAAGGATTCATTATTGAGCGGTTGGCTCCCTCCTCTGGCCCGTATTGAGAATTGAGAGCGTTGCACAACCACATTTTACAGGCGGAAGTGGAGCCCAGGAGGCCGCCAGTGAGACGAGCGCCCTCTACTCGGAGTGCCGTGAACTTCATCCAGCTGTTCTCTGCAAAATATGACTACTGCACTTCACATGGCAAAATATCAAAGCTCTTTTAATTGGAAGTTTATATGATTACAAAGGGCATCTGTAGAGAATCTAAGCATTTGAGAACCTGAAAAGCGGCCTGAGTACCTAAAATTGCCTTAAGGAACATCAGTAGGAGAAAGGATGCCAAAACCGTGAGTCTTGCGGGGCAGTCTACAGTTTGCTCAAATACAGCCATTTGATTTTAGTATACTTTACATCTCACTATGAGTATGTGCAATCATATGTGTTTTATCCATCCTTCTATAACATCCTGTTTGGGGTCGCTGGACGCCTGAGCTAATCCCAGTTTATTATGGCCGAGGGGAGTGAACCTGGACTGGTTGACTGTCCATCACATGTCAAACACAGTCAAACAACCACACACATTCACATACACACCTAGCGACAACTTAGTGTCAACAACTGACCTCACGTGCATGTTTTTGGACTGAGGGAGGAAACTAGAGTACCCTGAAGAAACCCACTTTCACACGAAGAGAACATGCAAACCCCCCACGGAAAGGTCCGGCTGGTATTTGAACCTGGACCTACTCGCTTTGAGGTGAACCACTGTGCCACCATGCACTTTTACCTTTGGGTTATTTCAACTGGCCTAAGCTGTATTTCTATGTATGTACAATGATCATATCTTTTAAATCAAATTTTAAAAAATTCTATAAAGTGTATCTCAAACAGATACATGGATAGTTTTGACATTTTCTGTACTGTTGGGGTAATTAATTTCATGACAGCTTTATTGTGATGGCAAAAAAAAAAAAATGCAATTTTCAGATACATTGTTGTAAGTTTTTTTCAGTTGATGGATTGTTTGATTTGGCCTGTTTAAGTGTTTCAGTGTGATTTGGCAGGAATTAGTTCCTGCTAGGCGGTTGAGATTGGTGTATCCAGGGGGAGCTCTTGTGTGGTGATGTCAGCCCCGACAGTGAGTGTGTTTTCAGGAGCTGGGGGTGATGGTGGGGTGGGGTTTGGTGATGGCGGCGGTGGGGGCTTTGTAGCACAATAAACCAGGCGAAAGAGGAGGGAGGGAGAACATACGGGCAGATGCAGAGGAGCAGGCACAGTGCGTCTTTATTCTGCTTTGAATAAGCCTGATCTATAACTGCAACGTAGTTACAGCAGAAAAGACGCACCTTCAGCTGGTGAGCTGCTGCTACTGAGGCCCCGTCCACAAAAACAGTAGAAATGACCTTTTTCTACAAGTATAATAGTAACAGTCACAAACAACCTGAAAAATGTCCGAGCCTTTTTCCCAGAATAGAGACACTGCACGTCTCAGTAAGGTCTGTGAATCACATAGTGAGCACTTATCATCAAAAGTCTACTGAAACACAACTTTCTTTTTTGTAACTGGATCGTGCATGAGGACCCACAGTGAATTGATTAAAATACTTCATGTTGCATTTCCCCTCAAGTTGTGCACCAGGATGTTCTTTGCAATCAGAAAAAAAAAGGTGACGCAGGGTCAGAAGCATGCTCAAGACAGCCCAGCGGAATAGTCCGGCCCATTTTTGTCCGCAAGAGAATGTCCTGTTCTCCGGGTGTTTGTTTTGGCCTATGTCAACGCCTCCCAAGCGTCTTCATCTTCCTTTTATCATCCAGACGCTCTTTCAAGCCTTCCAGGTCCTCATCTACCGTCTTTTTACGCAGGAGTCTTTTCATCGTAGCCCGCGTGCAGAAAAACTGCAGCTTGTGTGTTTTGACTCAGAGCGCACAGCAGCGTTTTTGCAGGAGATCTAGGTTTTGTTATCGTTCTTTCTGCCTCTTCCTGGAACTATCTGGGTGCTAAATTAATTGCTCCTGATCCCACCTCGCGTTGCAATCGGCTTACAGCTAATCTTGGGTTCTCACAGTGCGGCCAAGTATCGTCTGGATGACGCTGCTGCACTGAGCCGTCCACTGCTCCCTTCATCTAAGGTTTTAACCCCTGGCGCCCTCCTCCCTGCCCCCAATCACAGAAAACACCTCCACCCCCCCTCAACGCTTTTCCTACCTATTGACTGATTGTCAAGCAGTTTTTTTGAAAGCCTTTTAATGCTTCTTAAATAGAAACCAAGGTGGTTCATCTACCATTTTGTGCTCTCAACCTTGGTAGGCAAATGACTGTGTCCTCTCAAAAAGGATTGTCTGGACATCTCAAACAATTTCTTAACTCCCTTATTTTTTCTTCCTCACATCCGTTCCCCCCTAAACAGGTAAAACAATGGGCTGATAAATATATTAAGACGAAAACACATGTAATAAAACAATGAAATGTGATAAAGTTTCATCTTGCTTGAGAACTGGTAAATGGCAGCACTCACTCCTCAAGACAGATTGTATTTTAGAGGCTAAAGGACAAAGGTCAAGGCCACTATGACCCCATGAAATGTTGGTAAAGCAATAGCTCATGATTCCCTGAAAGCGGCTTCTTCAAATTGGGACTCGAGTTCAATCTCCCTCAACGCACTCAACTCACTCAACGTTGGTATTCAAAGGTCAAGGTCAAGGTCACATGTGTCCCATCGCTCCGTCTCCCAAAAGGCAAAACCTAATTTTCCGTTGCTGTTTTGGCTGCTGCGGCTCACATTTTAGAACAGGTCATCTTTCCAGGTTCTCAAGGTTGGCAATTTGATCGCCATCTGTGTTTGACCATGTGTCAGAGTGTCTTTGGGTGAGATACTAAACCCCAAGTTGCTCCCAACAGCGGGCAGACTTCTTGCACGATAGCTGGCGCCGCTGAAGATCACAAATCATCGAATAGCTTACGTTTGATGATGTAACATTCCTTTCGTGTTCAAAAACCCTCAATATTGACCACACAGATTTTCAAATAAAGTGAGGGCACCGTCAACTCACAGGTGTCAGATTGCTGTGTTTATAACATTTCCTTTTAACAGTTTTATCACTTCTCTCATCAGTTTTCATAGTACACCATGGATCGGTGTAACAATTTGCTGCATCCTTGCTGGTTGGCAGAGACGGGCGTACAGCCACGAGGTAGGAATTCAAGTTTTTGTGTAGTTCCCCTGCTCCTCTACTGTTGTGCTTCCCCTGGACCAACGCCATCTCCGCCGACCATCTGCCTCATTTTCTTCCTGTTCTCCCTGCTTTCCTTCTTGTCTTTCTTCTAATTTCAGCGCAACAGTTCTCATTTCATTTTGGATCACAAGATATGTTTACCTCATGCCATCTCTTAAATTACACCCCCCCCCCCCCCCTCCCCCCCCTTTTTTTTTTT
>OMNM01000869.1:9203-31710 GCA_900302745.1 Parablennius parvicornis
GGCTCTTCCCTGTCTTCTCCCCAACCAACGTAAGGTAAGGTGAGAGGGGCCCCGTAAAGCCATCATCTCCATAATAGCAAATATGAGCCCTAAAGCCTAAAACCAGGGGCTGTATTAACACAAATGGAACGAGCAATGTGTGTGTGTGTGTGTGTGTGTGTGTGTGTGCGTGTGCAAAACAGATGAGGCTGTGTGGCTCATTCAGAGGACATTTGATGAAATGGAACGGGGGTCAACTTCAGTTTGCCACCTGGGCTGCTTTGCGTTACTCCATGCATGTGTGTTTCCAATGTCTGTCTGACCATGTGTGTATGTGTGTGTGTGTGTGTGTGTTTGTGTCTGTATGTGTGTGTGCAGTCTTACTCCCTGACAGTGATGCATGGCGCTTTTAAATAGCACTCCTCCACGCCCTGCTCAAAACTCATCACCAGGCTCTTTCACTATCCCTTCCTTGCTCCCTGGGGTTGTCACTTTTAGAAAAGCAAATGAAATGTCGGCAGTGCAGTGGAGAGGAGGGATGAAGAGACGCTCGGATTGAGGGATAGGAAGGGGAAAGGTGTGTGCGGGTGAGTGTGTGTCGTACTGTTGGTGATTTCAGTATGTATTCAAGACATAGGACTCACACTGTGTCTAAATAAGGGGAAGAGTGACAATAAAGTGTAAATTGGAGGATGCATTTATTTTAAATGGACACGATTTGTATTATTCTGACTGAACAGACACAGAATACTCACTGCTAAAACAATTGAAATGAGCACAATTATAAAAATCAGATAGCTCGTAAAAAAAAAAAAAAAAAAAAAAAAAAAGTTTTTTATGAAAGTCGTTGGGTTTGGAGAAGGGCGAAGCCCTGTGAGATTAACACATCATTAATCATGAGCTGCCTAGTTTTGAACATAGGTTGATAAATGGTCATCTGATGATCCTGGCATGTGCGCGTTTCCAAAAGTGTGTTAGTGTGTGTAATGTGGCTTTTACTCCAGGGACCCTCTCATACACATGTGTTTGTCTCAAAGAAAGCAGAGTGATGCTAGTGAGGTCATCTCCAGCTACTGACAGCTGTTTATTCAATCAATCACCTTGTCAGAATGGGGATGTGTGTGTGTGTGTGTGTGTGTGTGTGTGTGTTTGTATCTGTGGGTGCTTGTGTGTGTGCATTTTCAAAAGAGCGACATAGAAAGAGAGCTTGTCCCATATTCGTGAATTTGAAGCACCGAATCTCTAAATTGTGTTTGATTTCATGTGTGGCTGAAATGTTTGAAATTGCAAGCACTGGATAAGAAAATGCTGGTCGTCTGTCAGTGCGTGTGTGCACATTGAGATTCACGTGCGCGTGGAAAAAACCAAATCAGTTGGTTCTGCTTCGCTGAGTTCATTCAGTGTGTTTTGCAGGGTCACTCTGTGGCCTCATCCTTGCCTATCTCAGCTTGTTTACCCTGCTCTCCAGTCCTTGAGAAGACCGAACGAACTGCTGTTGCCAAAGGGGGCCGCGTGTGTGTGAAAACACACATCACTCCCCGGCAGATGGTCGTTTCTCTGGCCATACTGTCCCACCAGCCAGACTGCCTTCCAGGGCTTGGCCGTCTACGTAGCCAGCCCAGCAGGCAACTGGCATCCCATCACCCTGCTGACAAGATCCTTTTTATGGATTAAGGGTCCGCAACACGTCTTCGAATGCAGGTCAACACTCAGCCTTTTTTACAGCCACTTCACTTCCGTTCTGTCCCAGGAAAGACAACAGTTTGCAGTACGTATCCGCTGTGACAATGCAAAGATGGTCTGAACTGGTTATCCCTGTCACTTTTTGTGCCTCATACCAAATGTGAGCAGGCAGGTCTCAGATCCAGATTTGGTGGGTTGAGACAGACTGTCTGTAGATGGTGCGGAAATAGGCAACTGTACTGGCATCTTGTCTTAGTGCCTCTCTAAAAGCGCACATGCACAGCCTGGCATGTGTGGCCTATCCCTTTGCAAAGCAGTGTGTGTCTGTTTTGTTTTTTCTCCCTGTGTGATGTAGAGAAATGAGCCTCGCTATCGCTATCAAAGATTGAAAATCAAACAGTGCAATGCTGTCATCTGATTTCACCAACAATTCCTCCAGGAGCTCCTGACAAATCCAGGTACGAGGCTTTTACACCCCAGACATCCATCATTTTGACCTGCTAAAGTAGACACAACTAATTTCCCACACACACACACACACACACACACAAACAAACATTTACGCATAAGCATATAAGAAATCAAAGGGATAAAATGAGGCTTGTCTCTATTTAAAACGAGCTCTTCACTATTTACATTTAAACTGTTTGGCGGGTAGAAAACAATCATGATGTACCATGTACAAAACGTGTCTGTCAACATGTGTCAACACGTGAATGACCCATATCAAATTTTCTTTGGGATAGATTCTAGTGGAAAAGCTGAATATATTTGCATTCATGAATGCAGATTCAATGGCTGGATGGTCAGAACTGGCACAGGCAGGCCCTCTCTTGTGCAGCAGCCCTTAAAAAAAAATCGCTCTGTGTTCCAGTGTGTGTGTGAACGAGTGTGCCATTGCTTGTTCTGTGGGTGCGTTTAATGTCTGTGTTTGAGTGTTAGTCCTTTTTATCATAAATTAAAACCCGGGGTCAGCTTCAAGGTTGAGAGTGGTATTTAGGACAGTTTTCTTTTTCCTTCTCTCTCCTTCAGCAGACGTGTGAGTGACGGTGATTTTGTAAAAGCTGCTGATGCATGGGGGATGTGTCGGTGATAACGTGAAGACACGTGGAGAGATAAGAGGAAAAACCAAAGGTGTTTGGATGAATGTGTGTCTGAGAGCATGGGTGAATGCCGTGTGATTTTTCTTATTCTTTTTATTTTTTCTTTCTCCCAGCCACTTCCAGCCGTTGTCCTTTTTTTTTTTTAGTTTAACCTTGAGCTTAGCAGATGAGAGTGGCAGTTTCTAGAGACATCCATCTGGCTCCGGGAGATGAGTTCGGCTTCTCATGCTGATATTCTTCATAAGAGTGAACGAAAAGCACAGTGTGATGCCTGCTGAGAGATGGGCAGACAGGACTGACTGAAAAATGAGACGACTGATGGGCAGACGGGAGGATAATGATTCGAAGTGAGAGTGTCGGGAGGCGCATCCTTCTTCTCTACCAGACAAAGGCAGCGGCTATGCAGAGGAGAAAGTGAAGGGGGGGAAAAAAAGCATGTTCAAGCACCTTCTTTTTTTAATCTATTGTCACTCTGTATTTGTATATGTCATACCTTTGTGTCCTTTTCATTATGTGCACACATATGTGCTGATCATAACCCAACCTCAGGTGGTATTGTAATCCCACCGCGTGACACATCTCACTATTGAAGAAGAAGAACTCAACCAGGGCTTTTCTCTGTGTGATTGTCTGTGTTTTTCATGTACAGGCCATCCATTATTCCTACTGGCATTAAAGCTATAGAGAATCAAAAAGGCTCGCATCAGACTAAGGGACCGCGTTTTGCATTGGAATAGAGGCAGGAACACTGTTCTGTGTACGGTAATGTTCCATAGCTTGAATATCCACATTATCACAATTGAACTGCATGAAGCCCCGGCGGGAAGCAGGAGATATGTAATGCAGTTGTTGGAATAAAGAGAGCCCTCGTTTTGTCTCTTGAAATTACCACGGAAAGGAATAAGCGCCGAAAAGTGTATTTTACTCCTCGCCGTGTTACCACATTCAAGGTTCAATGGCAGGAAACACTGAGGCTGATAAAAGTGAGCCAGCTTTCCAAAAAGTCATCAATAATGCATGCAGAATTTGTTTGTGCATATGTTGAGTTGTGTTTTTCGCTCAAGAATCTGTGATACTGGCATCACTTTTAAAAATAAGGCCTTGCTGCTGCTGGTACTTGATATTTGAGCTTAAAACTCACTCATCACTCGTTTCATTTAGCACTTAACAAAGCAGATACCACACAACCCAACACACTGCGGTACGCAACAACTAATCTTCCTGAGAGTTTTTATAACTAACAAGAGTAAACATGATCTCATAATGCTTGTAATATACTTTTCTAGACTCTGAGTGAGATGTGTGAGATGACCAGAGTATTTTCAAGAAATGTAAATACACAAATAAACCTAATAAAGGTGTAAGTTGAGGATTTATGGGGGATTTTTTCCCATCAAACTTAAGGCTCGTTCAGTCAAGTACATTTTCCAGAGATTTCAATCCACATTGCCAGGATTTCCATGCTTAATGATTCCACTGTCCTTTTAATCATTATTAAATGTCTTAATGGTCTTGCACCTCGTTATCGGTTCAACTTGCGTTTATCTTCTGAACCCGTGCAGACCCTATGGTCCTTTGGCATCAGCCTTTTAGTAATTCTGAAGATTCAGACAAAAACCTGTGGTAAGGCAGCTTTTTAAAATCATGCTCCATGTTTACGGTGCAGCCTGCCAGTTGAGCTAAAGGAGCGTCCATATTCCTAAAAATAGACAAAAGACCAACCTTTTTGATTAAAATTTTCATTATGTATATGCAGTTTTAATATTCAACTTGTTTTCTAGTTACATATTTTAGAATAAAGTGCATTCTTTTATTCTCAAAGTTTTATTTTTAAGTCTTTAGTTAGAGGTTTTTTCTGTTTTCTTGTCATGTTGAGAAAGTGGGTGAGGAGGTTGGGAGACGTAGGTGAACATTTCTGTGGGTGAAGGGAAGGCTTCTGTTCTTAAAATGCACAATGCAATGTGATGTAATACAAAGTGAAGGGATGCGATACAATGCATTAAAATCTGATACAACTTGTTTTATATCGTGTTGTATAAACATGATACTGTATCAACATAATTGATGCAGTACTACATGGCATACTACAGTATGATACATAATAAAAGAACGGAACTGTATGATACAATTGATGTGATACAATGATGCAATATAAGGTCATACAATCAAATAAATTGTACAGTATGCTACAAAATTAATCAGTATTAAAAGATATAGTATGGCATTATAAAATGTTACAATAACATATTATACAACATCTTATGATATTCCTTAGTGGAAATGTATTCTACCTAAGTGCAGGATGAAGGAAATGTATTATTTAATTTAGAAAAATAAGAAAACTAAATATTGCCAGACAAATATAAACATGGACCCTTGTTGTAATCATTGGCAGAAATCAATTGTAATTTAGTAAATAACCTTGACTATTGTTTGAATGTAACATTTGGAATAGTCTTAACTCTGGCGTCTGTGCTTGTTACTACATGTTGAGCTTTGAAGTGATGGCAAAGACTCCAAATGCAGATTTACTTCAGTGATATGCAAATTCGTTTTTTTACATGGTTGGCAAACACATATCTGTGCTTCCATCCCACAATTTCTTAAATTGAAATCCAATTGAAAATCCACCCATTTAGACTGCTACTGTTCCTACAACGTTATACAAATTGGTTTGTTGTTAGAAGACAATCAAAGAAAGAGTACAGACATCAAAATTTATGTTAAATATATTTTTACTCTACAAACTAAAACCTTTCCATGGCAGGTCGTCACATGAAAAATGTAAACTGGTGTCCTATGACAGTGAATTTGGTCTTGGTTATGTTGAGATGAGATCAGTTGATCTGGTGTGTGGGATTTGGGAATGGGCGTGTCTGTGGATGCACTGGTGGCTGATGAGAGAGATTTTGTTCTGTATTCTAGCAGGAACAGGGAGCCAGTGGAAGGAATGGAGGACTGGTAGAGGAATTAGTCCAAGTTGTCCAGCCAGGAGGAGATACAGGTGTTGATAAACTTCTCATGTTTTAACTAGAGGATGTTACAGTGGTTAGAGGAGATGACCTGATATGATAGGAGAGAGTGGACTAATATGACTTCATTTTTTTAGCTATTTAGTAGAACATAGTGTCAGTTTATCCATGCATTTATATCATTAAGACAAAGGATAAGTGTGGAGAGAGCATGCACACACACACATGCACCCATACACACCTTTATTTCTATATCAGAATACATGAGTGTTAATGGAAGGATCGAGCAGGGGATGCTACATTTGTTTGGGTGATTTTCACCCAAACACGTCATGCACGCATACATCTAAGTGCAATCTCATATTGTAAATGCACATAACACACATTTTTTAAAACATTAATGTTGTTTGGAAAAAATGTACAACATTATTTCGAGACACAGTTCACCTCCAAAGCAAATGGGAAAGTTCTGTTTCCAAGCAGCGCCCTCATTAAAGATTCATGTTACTTTTGCAATGAACTGGTTAACAGGAATGGGAAGAGAAGAGTGACAACGCGGCATCACCCGATAAAGTCTCCCAACGCTGCACTTCTCACCTCACACACTCATCACAGCCTCTTTTGAAACACCCAAAGCTTTAGATTCTTCTCCATGCATAAGTGAAAAAAGCACCGTTTTAGTCTCCACTGCTGTCCAGCACAATTTCAGCAGGAGCGCAGGAAGTAATGCCCACTTATCTCTCTTGTACACAAATGTAGTCGATTTACAGGAATGCCTACTTGCTATTCAATATTTATGGTCAGATAAAATGGCAGGAAAGGACTTTTTAATGTGGAGGAGACAGGGAAGGAACCAATTCTGAAATATGCATGAGTGCACATATGCAGCAGCGGCTATTTTGATGTGCATTGCAGCTCTGTGTGGAAATGAGTCACCACAAGGGGAGGGGGGGATCTGGAAAAGGAGGAAAGAGAAATGGTCAAAGAAACTTTATAGGACATGTTCAGTTTCCTCTAAAATAAAGGCTGCTGTAATGTAGCTGGGAACCGGAATATTCATCAGTTTGGAAGGTTTATAGGATGCACATGACAATAACAAATAACATGGGCGCCTCCAGCAGCGCTGCTTTATTGCTGCTGTTTGAGTTCAGGAAAGAGTCAAATTAGCTCATCATCACACACATCAACCTGGAGGGAGATGACATGAATTTCTGGAAGTACAATTTATTTTCACTCTACGTTTATGCAAATATCATATACAGCAGGTACTTTGTTTTCTGCATGTAATATATCAAGCAATTCTTATGTTTGTTACAGAGTTTTGTAGTTACAAGTCTGCATCAGTTTGTGTGGTGTGGTGTCATGATTTATGTGTTTGAGCAGAAATAAAATTAAAATAAAGTATTTGTGCTCATAAAGAGTATATTTCATAATTTTCAGCAAAGCCTCTGTCCTGTCGGGTGGTGTTAGACCCACTTCCTAACATTTTTCAGTTTCCTTGTGAGAATCTCCCAATCTGACTGCATTCAGATGTTTATTTTTCTTTTTCTTTTTTCCCCCCAGTGGGAAGTGAGGCTTTACTCGCCTTCAAGTTATTTATGATATCCTCGTGGCAAATAGGAATCTTGCAAAGCAATTTTAAATTGAATTCTCTACGGGATCGTCTACTTTTTGGGACGTTATTAAAATGTGTCAATTTATCTGTCTGGATGAATGGAAAGAGTCACAAATGGATGAAACGAACACATTACCAGTGTGAGCTGGTATTGGTGTCATGTAAGATCCCGTGAATTGCATCAATGCAGTTATACTAAATATCGGCACTCATTATTCAGAATAGAATAGAATATTGTATTAATCCCAGTAGAAAATTCTTGTAATAGATCCGCACTCAAACGAACACAGATAAAGAGAACTTCAAATATCAATACAACTGCTCTTTTTCAGTTTTGCCTGGAAAGACCTCAATGTATAGAGCGATCAATAATGACAACAAAAGGTATAGTCCAGATGTTTTTGCCATTGTTTATAGATTATTATACCAACATATTCTCCTGCACAGACAATTATTTGCAGGTCTGGGATCTGTGTGGCTATTCACAGCATATACAGGACCTCAGAAAGAAATAACAAGCGGCTGTACAGAATAAATGCGTTTGTCACTCTGACAGATTTATCTGAGGGAGACTCAGCCTGGCCTCGCAGTGCAACTGTTCTTTGTTAAAATCGGCTGCAGTTTCTTCAATTATAGTATAAGTCTAACCTGGAAGAATGTAAAAAGCAATGGCTCTGATAGTAACGAATGCATCCAGATAAAGCTTTTTCTAAACTGTCAATCTAAAACTAAAACTGTGTCTCGGTGTCACAGAGAGACTCACGTCATGACTTCTACCACGGGGTATGTATTCTCTCATTAACCTTTTCCTGTGGATGTTGGCTTTAGGAGAATTGAATTTTGACATTTGTGTGGTGGATGATGTATGCTGTGATGCTGAACTGAGCCCAAAGAGGAAATAATTGTGGGTTGCCGGTAACACCCTGTATTTTGTATCCATAAAGGTCACAGACGTATGCTGCACACCATATTATACAAATTGTCACGGTTTCCTTCCCTGGCACTATTAAATTATACACAACGTGACTGATAGGAGGTGCTTTGGAAAATAAGAATATATATAAGGTGTGTATTCAAGGCAGAATGCAGATGCAAAGAAATGTTTGGAGAGCGTTGACATGATTGTAATATTTGTATCTGACACGCGTTGGAAATAGGATTCTCTGCCTGCCGACACTGATTTCAAACGTGAGGAGGAAGATCGTGTCAAGAAGGCGTGTGTCACTCGTCTCCCCTTCAGTGTGCTGCTTGGCAGGCATCACAATGTTTTGCACATTCAATTTCCTGTGTTTAAATCTGACACGCAGGTTTTGTTTTCGTTTTCCCTTTACCAAACTGAATATGATAATGTCACTTGGGAATTGCTAGATGAAAAGATTTCCATGGTGCCGTCAGATTTTTTATTTATTTATTTTTTTTTATTTTTTTTTTTTTGCTGAGAAGATGAATTGAACAGTCGAGGCAGGGTTTGGAACCAATACAGCATGCATTATAATGAAATCATCTTCTTTCTTTTTTCTTTTTTTTTTTTTTTTTTATCTTCAGAGAAGCTGCGCTTGAAAATGGAGTTTGCAAACCAAATTGAATTAGAAATGGTGGAGATTTTGTTAGGTATCTCTTCAATTTCACAGTGCGTGTGTGTACCTGCGTCTGTACCGTCAGATTCTTGGATTCAACAGCATTTAGTATCGTGCAGGTTCAAAGCTGAAGTCGTTAAAACACACGATTCTGCTTTCTCTGCTACATTCTCTTTCACCCTACTGCTGCATCTAAAGCTAGAGTTTCATCATTTTAGTCATTATTTCGTTGTCCATACTTGCAACGCTGCACTAGAAGAAAAAGTGAAAGCTGGTCTCTACTATCGTATTTCACCAAGAATGTACTTGGAGACTAGAGTGGAGATTCATCTGTGCATGTTCTTGTTGCATTTAACATTTACTACCGAAGACAAAAATTAAAAGTAATCATTCAGCACAGCACAGTAGCTTCAATTTGATGTTTGATACATTACTAAATCGTAACAACTGATACATCAGTTTTCGGTTTGCCGTAAACATATATTATACAGTATATCAGCTAAGGGGTTAATAGCAGAGCAACGGCCTGCCACAGTCCACGCCACAAGGCCGTGGCCGGAGGCTTCCCTCCTCCAGCCCTCCTCCAGCCCCCTTCCAGCCCCCCGCCGAAGGCCTCCTGCACACTGCATGCAATGTTTAAGATTCCACATCTCAGTTGTAGGAGCAAATGTGCATATCTGCTCAAATCCAAGGATGCAGGCAGTGCTGTGCAATGAAGCCCTTGCACACGTGAAGCAGATATATATGTGACACACTGTACATCCAGAGGAAATGCAGAGCAGTGATTTACAGCCTAAGTGTGGACATTTAGCAAAGGAAAAAAATTGTACAAAAAAAAAAAGAATCTATTTAAAAATCCATAAAACCCTGTCTTTAGGATTACTCCTCAAAAACCACATCAATATGACAAGCAGAGCCATAACCTACAGTTGTCTCAGGATTTGTTTCAGCGGTGTGCTGCAGACATCCAGAGCTGGCACATAGCATACGAATGTATTTCTTTTTTCTTATCAAATTTATTTTCACTTCACAGCTTTGAAGAAGGGACGATTCTGGATCACTCCAGACCCCTACCACAATGACGACAACATCCAGATCGGACGTGAAGTCAAGATATCGTGTCAGGTACAGAAAAGGGTGTTAAACAGACCATGTTCAAGTGAATTGAAAACTTAAATTAAGCCACTTGTCCTGAAAGCACAAGTGATGAGTGTTATGTCCTAGGTGGAAGCCACACCCCCAGAAGAGCTAACATTCAGCTGGTTAAAGAACGGCCGTGCCCTGCGGAGCTCGGAGCGCATGGTCATCACCCAGACCGACCCCGACATCTCACCCGGAACCACCAACCTGGACATCATAGACCTCAAATTCACCGACTTCGGCACGTACACCTGCGTGGCCGCGCTGAAGGGAGGAGGAATTCCAGAGATCAGCATCGACGTCAACATTTCTTCCACAACAGGTGAGCCTCACACCCCTTTGTGCCAGTGACACGCATACATACCTCCCCATCGCATCTGCCACGAACACTAACACAATTATACCTTAGACCGAAATACAAGTTTAACTTTCAGCTGGCCATCAGTACAACAAGCTGTGATTATGTCCAGGCAGATACACTAAGTTTTGTATCTGGAAGTAAATACCAGAATGATGTATGGTTGATGGTTTTGAAAGTTATTTGTCTATCTCACTGTTAAACCTGATATGATTACCTGCTGAAGATAGTTTAATTCACTATTTCAGTCGCTGTTTCTTAAGAGACAATTCAAAGATAGAATAGGCCAATTAAGCAATATTAGATTGGACAGGTAGTATTCTTTCAAAGAGACCTAGTTTTTCATATAAAGGGTTAATTTGCCATACTTCTGTTGTACTTGCAGCTCTGCGCTAACTTGAAGGTACATTATGTAATATCACAGTGATGCCAGTTCTGTTCAGTGGGTAGTGGTGAGTCACATTGATAACGTCCAGTCTGCTCTCAGTTGAGCTCTTGAGTGTTTCTGTAGTGAGTCAATAGTTACAAAGCTTCAGCTATTGTCATAGTTACCTGTCCAAACAACAGTTTGAACTTTGCTGTTGGACAAAGAACAGACTAGATGTTAGAGTGACTCACCCCTCTATCACGCCGTACCAACACATTGTACCTTTAACGGCATGGCTGTCTCCAGTAGTTTTGGATTTACAGTATCTGCTGGGGTTTGTTTTATTCTAGTTTTTGTTTCTGACATGCCAATTTTTGATGGCATTTGTAAACGCTCTAGATCATGTTGTTTGTGCTCTGTTGTAATGCAGACTAAATACATTCAGCTGCACAGCATTTGTATGCTACCGAAAATATCAATGATTTAAAATCTGAAAAATTGAAAAAAAAAATTACAGATTTTGGTGAACTGACTGTTTTAGGTTCACTAACGAGACGTCTAGTTGTCAGCAAAATCTTGAATACATCTAGTCAGATATTCACAATTTACACTGCTACACACATAGTTATGTTACAATACCAACAACACTGTCTTGTAATGTTTGTCCAGTTGGACTCCTGTAAACTAAACGTGGCTTCATCAGTCCAACTAATCAAACACTTAACATCCATTGTCTCTCCATCTAATTGCTGCCTCCACCACTGACTAACGTTTGTATACATGTACTGAGCATGTAATTAACAATACATACCAGTCCACTGTGTCTATCCAGCTGCATCATCAAAGTTTCAGTTGTGGCATGCTGAGTTATAGATAATCCTGAAAAAAGAGAAAAAGTGTTTCTGTGCACATACTTGGCCTTGCTATTGTACACTGGTTGTTTCAAAAGCTGACAATGCCGAGATGCTTAGATAACAGAAGCACCATTCAATCTTGAAGGCAGTAATACAGAGAGAAACTATACTGCTGAAAAATCTATTTTTCTATCTATTATTTTGGATTTTAACATCAATCAACACCCTTGTCTGATGAAAAGAAAAAAAAAGTCTAAAACTGCTTTGGAGGCTTCAAAAGATAGCCTGAATTTTTAGAAGATGACTCATGACTCACATTCAGTAAAGTTAACAATACGTTCAGTCCTTATTCTGCCTCCAAGCTCCTCTGTAATGGTGAAATCCGTTGGTCAAGGAGGCAAAGTAATTGCACGTGTAATGGGAAGAAGTGGCCGGTTTTATCTGTAATCTTTAGGGTGAGGTCAATCGATGAGCAACAAAGGTGTTTGTATTGCTCTATTGTCACTGCACATTACTTATTCAACCACTGGATCCAGTGAGGGATGTGACCCGATCAGATCAACACCCCCACAGAGTCCCAAGACTGGGATGTTACTGCTTTCCCCCTTTGCTAATCCCAGATTTCCATCTGGAGGGGATCCCTGTCGATTGGTCACGCTGTCCGTGTGGAGGAAACACGTTTCTTCTATGAATTGTCTGTAATGTGTTTCTTGCTGATGAGTGAACTTTGAGTAGTGGGATGTTTTGAAAGTCGACTGGGCTTCCAGCAAGTGCCTTCTTCCCATCACGCGCACACATTTCCACGCCCACACACCCTATCGCCTATTTCTGCTGCATTGTTTTTCTGTCTCACACACACCTGGCTGCCAGTCAGAGTGAGAACATGAAAGCAGTGTGTCGACCTTGGGTGCATAATTATTGTTAGATAATCCTTTGATAATCCCTGCGCTATAAAACAGTGGGATCAATCGCATCTGCCAAGATTGTTTCCTCATTATCTTTTAAGTAGTGCAGTCTCTTCTTTTGGAGTGCATGGGCAATGCCAATGCATTAACACAGATCCTTTAATGTGCAAGGAAGGAAAAAAAAATACTGCTGTCTGACTTAGGAAATAACCAAGGAAATGACTGACTCCATTGTGATCATATGAAATGAAAGGTTTCCTTTAGGCTTAGATTTGATTGTTTCTTAAGTTTTCATTGTTCCACTTGGATGGGTGGGTATGAAATAGCATGAAAGAGTTGCGTTGTCACAGGGCTGTTCCTGTCATAGGAAATAATATACCGAATTTTGACTCTGCCAGTTACACTTTCTGCTTTTTTTACCTGGATCTGCCTGGGCTGTTTCCTGCAGAATGCCTCTTATGTGCAGCGTTTCTTTTCCGCTGGATTCATGCTCTGAATCAGAGAAGCGTCTTGGCTGCCTGGCACGGTATAGCTGCTATGTACTAAAGCGCCTCGTGCCTCAGCTTGCCATGCGCCTGCAGCCTGTTATGGGGTGAATAAGCCCAGTTTTTGTTCCTCTGCCTGTTCTCCTAAAGGGAGAAAGACCGAGCTGCAATTAGAAGTCTTAATAAAAGTGTTTAGAGGAGATTACGCTGCAGGTCTGCCAGGGTTTCGTGCTGGGGAAGTGGTTGGAAAGCGTTTGAGCCTAAAGTGTCTCGAGTCTGAACACAGTGGCGCGCGCTGGCGGTTCCAGCAATCGGCGGCGGTGCCAAACTCTGAACCAAGACTAAGCTTCTCCTCAGCCCACACCACGCCTTTAAAGGAGAATCATTATCATCATCTTCCAGTCTCAAAACTTTCAGGCAACACAGTTTTCAGGATTTTTCCCCTCTTGCTAAAAAGCACTTATATTTAGTGTTGTAACGCACTCCTGAAATAATGAGCAACTTCTTACCTTGTTACTCAAATAGCAAAGCTTATGTCGATATGTGAATGTAGTGCAGAAACAGGCACACAGACCCCGCCTCTGATTAATGCCAAGACTAAGATCCTTAAGACACAGGAACAGCTGAAAAGAGTTACAAGCGTCGGTGTAAAACGTCCCATAAACCTCTAACAGGAGCTAGCCAATTAATCTTTTCATTAGGGTGTGTGTTAAATGTGTGTTTAGTGGAATATTATTAGATGAGGTGATTATTGCCATTCCACGGCTGTGACTCTGAGATATTATGTGGATTCAAAATCGGAGCCACCATCGCGACATTTCCGAGATAAAACTTTACTGCCATGCAGAGTTATAACGGATGAATTCTTGGCATTTAAAGCCAGCTTTCAACACTAATACCCACTTTACCAGTAGCTGATGAGGTGATACCTGCTGTAACAGTGACATCCAGGCTATACTGCGGCGCTTTAAACAGTGACAAAAGCAGTTTCCGCTGATACATTTTATATTCAGCCAACGATGCTAGTTCATTCTCACTCTGATTGATGATCACAAAGTAAGTAACAAGACTGAAAGTCACCTCCCTTGTGTGGAGGATAAATCCTTCCTTGATGAGTCCCTCAATTAGCACCCCGCTCACACCTGAATTTCTGGCACCACCCAGAGTTTCTGTCAATCTTAAGAATCGCTGCAGTTAATGAATTAAGCAAATCAATTAAGTGCGCACTTGATTAAAAAATGAGCTGGTTTAATAAACAGAATGTACAAACCTTTTTTTTTTTTCTTTCTTTTTTTTTTAAGTTTCAGAAGCTCGTGGGAGGCCTGCTTATCTCCGTCTAGCCTTCTCTCAGCCGTCTTGTTGTCTGTTTGACTCTGATTCGTCATGAGCTGCCATCATCTGAGTGATCACGCCACATGTGACTCTAATAGGAAGGGCATGACCGCTGGCTGTCGACCGCTGCGATGTGCTTGTTTCAGCAGCAAATTCACTGACCCTGAAAAAGAGAAACTTGGTGGGCCTCCTGACTCGCCTACAGGGTGCAAAGGTTTTAACTGTTCTTTGGTCCTGGTGAGTTTCTCCAGTCATGTCGGGACATACAGAGATTTTTGTTTCAAGTGGTTGTGTCTAGATGACGTTGGTAATGTCGCATTAGATACATAAAATGTATCAAATCTCTTTTAGTTTGTCCTGATTGGGCGGGAAATCAAGCAGGCATATTTAATTAGGATGAGTCATATTGCTTTATAATATTGCAGAAACAGATATGGCATGTTTTTCATAAGTTCCAGAGCTGAAGGGGGTTTTATATTGTAGCCAGAAAATGTGACTATTTTATGTCTCCATCTGCCAGTGGGCCATTTTGAAAAGATTAAACACAATAATGTCATTAATCCACCATAGGAGAGACTCAATGTTCTCTGGAAAACATGTGCATATATCGGTATAGGCAGTCAATCAAGAGTTGGAGGATAGCAGCCTGTCAGACTGAGACACAAAACCAATATAAAACACATATTTATAAGCAAATGCAAAACCTGCTCAATGTTTACTGATAATGTTTAAGATTTTTGAAGTTTTAAAAGTGGCTAAAGGGCCACCTGTTTTTGGACTGTGTGAGCACACAGCGAGCGTCCTGACTTTACACAGAACGTTTGAGATTCTGAGTTTTCCCACTAAGAAATATTTCATTTTAAAACCAGAGCTGACAAGTAACAAAGTATCAAAGTAGATCTTTGTCACATATCCTTACATAAATATGTTTATTTTCCTAACATTTTCCTTTAATTCGCTATGTTTGAATACAAAAATCTTGACTTTCAATTCACTTTTCACTGAAAAGATTAGGCAGCTGACAAAATATATTTATTCTATAGCTGGAGATGTTGATGAATTTAAGAATGATCACATTATGCCACTACAGGTCTGTCACTATGATAGTTTGTTTAAAAACAAGGTTAAAAAGAACTAATTCAAGTCATGTTGTTGTTTTAATTTAACAAATTCGGACACAAAACTTTAAGTTGCTAATTGCTAATTATCAAGCTGGTGTATCTACCCTCACAAATACAGATTTACAAACTATAGTTAAGTGTGTCCATGTGTCAAAATAAATGTAGTTAAATAGGCTGAATCAGTTCAAATGTCTGTAAGAAGGTGAATTAGTTCTATTTACAATAGAGTCATCATCATGCACACAATGAGCACCTTTTCATGTCTCAAGCTGACTCAGTTGATAATAAATGCCTACAGCAGTTATTAAGAAAATATATGTTGTACTTCTACGGTATCTTTCTGAAAGAAATTAAAGCTGCAAATACCTTCGGCCTCAGTCGGCATCCCCACATGCTGAAAGGCCATATAGAAGATGTATTGTTGTTTATGCACACTGTTCTCAAGTGACCACTTTAGCTATAGGTGTTGGGATTGTAAACTTCTTTAGATTTAATAAAAACCTACAAAGGTGCAAACATTGCACTAAAATCCAAAATGATCGTATAGTGAAACTGTTCCAAACTGTGCAAATCATTGGGCTTTTGTTTGTAGCCCCACATTAATATAGTAAAGTATATGAGGGAAGGTTTGCAGAAAACAGACATATTGTTTGACATAATTTGACTTGTTTGTTCTTGTGTTATCAAAACTATAATGCAGAGTAATAGAAACATACTGCTTCGGTGTGTTTGTAGTAACACATAAAAGAGGAAATAAACACGTGGCACGGTCTTTCATTGCGTGATTGCACCCCTAGTTTTAATAAGCATATTATGAACAACACACAGTGAGCAAAACCCAGCACTTTATGTATTTGATCAACATCTAATAATGGAACCTTTCCCAGCAAGCTGTGTGCTGGGATAAAGGACATCACAGCTGTCCCGCAGCTGTGATGCTGTCCTGAGATATTGACCATCTGACAACGGTTGATGCCACGGTCCTGCCGTTTCTAGAATGATGCTTACTACTGGCTGGCAGCATATGTCAGCACAACACCTGTGGTGTGCCCGCGTTGAACAATAGATGCTGCCAGTGTTAAAGGAAAAGTCTGTAAACACAATTGCATTACTTTGTAGGTAGGTGGAAACCAGAGGGGAATGGGCAGAAGTGCAGTCCAAGCTGAGCTTGTGGGTGTATTGGGACCACTTTTCACTTCGTGCAAAGTCCATAAAATATGTTAATAAGATGGGATAACTCCTGTTGGCGTATGTGCCTATAGCCTCAACTGAACCACCTGCAGTGTTACTTTATGGAGGTGGACATCTGGGAAATCACTTCCTTGTCCAGCTGGGAAAATCAGGGAGGGAAACATGAATAAGAAACCTTCTCCCTCCCTCATTAACTGCCGTCAAGGCCCCTTGAGCAATGTACATAAACTCTGGTCCTTTCGAGAAGGTTGCTCACTTTTCAGAGGCAAAAAAAAAAGTTGTGGCACTGGAGTGGAGTATGTATATGTTTTTAAACTGATAACTTCTTTTACTCTGCTGGTTTAGTTGATAGTTGAAAAAAAAAAAAGAAGAAGAAGAGCAAGATTAGGGAAAGCAGTATGGCTCCAAATCAAAGTGCAGCCCATGAGAGCAGTGGCATTGACAGCCTCAGCCACATGAAATCAGGAGGTATTTGTGCTATTGATTGTGAGATAACTCTCAGGGGAATGGCACCGAGCTAAAAAAAAAAACACACACACACAGTCTGTGTGGTCAATGTTGTGTCACTGCAGTCCATTGGTGTGCTGATGCAATTTTAACACATCTGTGGATATTTATCACACCTCACCAACTCGGGGTGTAGACACATCCCACACCCAACTCACAACCCCCTTTTACACACACACACAGACACACACAGAAGTACACGGCTTCACAAACGTGTCCACAGTGTCCCCATGGGACTCCTCTCTCTGTCCCCAGAGGTTCAGGACTCAGAGGAACAGAGAGTCCTGTCACATTGTGACCAACTCATTGGCCTCAAGCTGTCTGAACACACTGTCTCACACATACAGGCACACACACACTCTGCAGGATTTGCAGTCGTACAGAGCGCAATGTTGCCATGGTGATGTGGAGTGATGTCATAGCACTTACCCAAAAAAGGGGGCAGTGGGATTTTTTCTATTTCTTTTCCAAGACATTTCCGCACACCACTCTGTATCCCATTCCGTATGAAAAGGCAAAATGCCCAATACTTCCACATTTTGCATTTTAGCTCAGATTGCGGTGTGTCTGCTGCGGTTGTCGACAGCTCCTTCTGAAAGGCTCCAGCTATCAGTCCTATACGCTTGGAGGATCATTCCAGCTGACGCTGTAGAGATGTGCCGCAGCATCGAGGCCAAACGAGGAGGTGTGGGCACACAAAATAGACAAACGCACGCATATAGATGCAGCTTCTTTTTTTTTTTTTTGGTCAACAACTACAAGGAGAAGCGTTCCATTGAGGAACTATGACTCGATCACAGCATGCTCTCACCCGCGGGCAAAAAGAGAAACACCCGGCTATACGCACACAGCGACGCGAAACCACATAAGCGCACATTGCACGAGTATACGCATGCAGCAGGCTTGCCCTGCAGGCATCACTGGCATTTTGGCTTTGGCACAATGAGAGCCCAGTGAAGACCAGTGGCAGGCTCTCTGCCACACTGAGCATCTCAGTGACCAGTCTCACACACAAATACAAGGTGTTCACTTGGAAAGACAGAGCAGGAGGAAGAATTAAATACTACGGAGTAAGCATGAGGTCGAGATGTGTGTGTGCATGTATGACTGTTCCTGTTTCCTCGATGGTGCAGCGAGAGACAATGGCAGCTGATAGCCAGTATTTGTGCTGCCAAACCCAATAGGCAGACAACTGTAATTGCCTGCCTAATCTTGGCAGTGGAGAGGCCAGGTGTAATGATGGCAACTCGGTGGAAACACCTCTCCTCTGCACACTAATGGATGCTTGCAGCTTCCCCTCCTGTCCTGTTGCTGTCAGTTCACCACTTCTCTATTTGGACCCAAGGAAATGTGCAGAAAAGTGGGGAAAATATGCAATGGAAAGAAATATGTCAGTACTTGACACCTGGCTGCTTCAAGAGGGACACGGTGTGAATAAAAAAAAAATCTGCAAATGTATGAGAATGAAATGAGTGTCTACTGTCATTGTCCTTATGGATTTTATTTTATTTTTTGCTTTTCTGCTGATGGTCTTCTTTAGTCACTGTTCAATGCCCAATGGGAGGAGTAGGTGGAACCAGAGCATGAAAGTGATGAATGCTGAAGGAAAACCAGTGAGGCAGGAGATCTGTGAGAGAAATAGGCTGAGGACACCGGAGACTGTATATAAGCTGTATGTAACTACAAAACATTTGAGAAATTCAGCAAAGCTGCACTGTGTGCATGCCCCTGTGGGAGTCTGTGTCAAGTTAACTTTATTTAGATATATGGACAACAACTGCTTAATTATATGTTTTCATTAACATTTGGTTTAGTCTGCAGAACCCTTTTCTTCAAAGAAACCTTTTTTCTGTTATTTGGTAGTCCAAACTTTAGTTGATAAGAGTGTACACTTGTGGAGCTCTCCATGTGTCTGCATTAATCTATATATTTTAGGGGAAACAAGAAAAAAAGGAATAATTGGTTATTGGAGCATTGAAGTGGCAGCAGGAATCTTGCTTCTCACCCCGGGAGAAATGTGGTCAAAAGAAATAAAGCTGGACTCGGTTCCGTTTCCTTGAGATTGCTCGCGATTTCATCACTGAGGAACTTCAATGTGGTTTGACTCTATTCCAGCTGCATCATTGTTTGGGCAGAATGACAGTGATTCAAAAATCATCAGGGAAGCATGACACGGTTTCATCATCACTGAGGAGATTGTCACTCCTCGATTTGCTGGCTGTAAACTATTTTTGGGAGCCGTTCTACAAAACAGTCTTGGAGTCTGTTGATTGTTGGGATGCAAACACACACACAAAAAAATACACAAGCACACACAAATGCACAGTCTCAGCACTCTAGGACCTGGTGCAATTTGCCAGGTTTACTAATTAAACAAATTTACTTGGCCAGCATGCTTGATGAGGAACCAGACTGCATCATCCAACCTGCTAGATTTTCCTGCTTTCCAAACTTAGAACATTAAAATGCACACAAACAGAAAAAAGAAAAAAAAAACCTGCGGATATGGCACTTTGCTCACACTCTGCTTCCTCTTCCTCTTTTTATTATTAATTGTTCACACTCAGCCAGGCTATAAAATGTCCATTCGAGAAATGCTAAATATTCATTGGGTTGTATTTTTGTCACATGGCCAGCGGTAGTGCTGAATCACCTTTGGGAGGGGTACCATTGTAAATGCTATGAATTCAATCCTATTGAATGAGTCTGAGCGGCTGTAGCAGGGGGGAGGACAGGCTCGTGGAAATCTGTGGAGAGAAATGATAATGACGCAAGTGTGAATGTTGATAGGATGCTACTGATGGAAAACATCTTGAATAATGGTATTGTAATGAGAGTGATGGAAGTGTGATATGATCCTGATTGTAATAGGAACACTGCTGCTGATGCTGCTGCTGATGGTGATGTATCTGAAGGGTTTGGGTAGATTTTAGAAGATCACAATAACAAGATAAATTATTATCATTGTAAAAGAGCAATGACAAAATATGAGATCAAGAATGACCATAAATAAAAGAGAGAAATAACTCAGTGACGGGCAGCTATTCTGAATAAAGTCTTGAAAAGAAGGTGTGACTGTCTCTGAGTCTGAGAACAGGTGATATCTAAGGTGATCGTTGTCATTTATAACCATTCATTTGGAGTTGGTGACAGTAAATGACTTGGTGCTAGTGGTCTGTTTTTGATGTGTGCTGCCACCCTCACCACCTACTGCAAATCCGTCCTGCTCCGCATTGCAGAACCACACGTTGTATCAGTAGATCAGACGGCTCTGTAGAAAATAATCAGCATGGGATGAAGGAAGCGAGCATGTTTCAGCTTCCTGAGAAAGTACAGTCTCTGCTGGGCCTTCTTCCCCCTGATGGAAGATGTTTGAAGTCCAGGTGAGGTCAACTAAGATCTGAACATCAAGGAAATCGAAGCTTTCCACCCTCTGTACTTGATGTAGAAGCAGAGTTCCTGTTCAAAAGAAATAAGTTTTGGGGATTTTTTTAGATGTTGATATTTGAGTTTGCAGCTCTACACAGCTGATTGTTTTCACATAATTACAACTGTGTTCACACAATAAGTGTTTACAATACACATGTTGTATAGGAACCATAAGGTCAAATATTAAGTATCATTATACCTGGTTGATGAGCCAACACGTCAGATGATCATGTTTCCTTTTAAATTTTTTTACTCAATAATTCCATTCAATTCAATTGTATTATAACTCATCAAGCATACATGTCCAATCTGATATGAGGTTTTTCTTTATATATAAATAGCTTATTAGCTTTTATTTCCATTTAGTGAAGAACAGAACATCTTTGGCTTCCAGTAGTAATATTCTTATTTGCATGTTTGTTTTTGGGGTTTTTTTGCATCCATTCATTCGATTAAATTATTTAGCCATTTAACACCTGCAAAGGTTCCTTGTTTGTGAAAAATCTTTTTCAGATTCTATAAAATGATCTCTTGTTGGTCTTATTAGCATAATATTCGTTGTTCTTCACATATTCTTGGCATGCATACAAGGATCCAATGAGAGAACAGTTTTAGTTCAAAGCATGAGTACAATTCTTTTGTCGCATTACTTTCTGGACTTCCTGGTTGGAAAAAAGGCTTCTATTGATTATTTGCACTTGCTTGTCAGTTCTCCATTGCATTGTCCATTGTTTTGCCATTGCTTGAGAGCATTTAACTTCCACACTGCTGTCCTCCATTATGGTTTAACCTAGAATACATGCTCTGACTGTCCCAGGTGTTGGTCATTACTGATGCAATTATCCGCATGGTCTTTCCATACAAGCTGTTGCTACGACTCAGTCTCATTGCCATCGCAACTTGGATGCTCATTCGCTTCCTCCCCATACCTTTATCACCACTTCTCCACCCCACACGAGTCGACCATTTCCTCTTACCCCGTCTGCTGACTTTCTAGAGCCCCATATCAGTCCCTCCTTTGTTTTTCTCTTTCTTAGTTCCCCCCAACCTGACAGTCCCACGGGGCAAGTCCCCTCTGGTGGCCCGCGAGGGTGACACAGTGGAGCTGGAGTGCCTTGTTTCAGGGAAGCCCAAGCCCATCATCCTGTGGTCGCGAGCGGATAAGGAGGCGCCCATGCCAGACGGCAGCATGCAGATGGAGAGCTACGACGGCGTGCTGCGTATTGTTAATGTGTCCAGGGAGATGACGGGCTCGTACCGCTGCCAGACCAGCCAGTATAATGGCTTCAACGTGAAGCCCCGGGAGGCCGTGGTGGAGCTGATCGTACAATGTGAGTAGACATGCCATGGGTATCATCTATATGTGGGCCTGGAAATGTGTGTAAATGCACTTTTGGCATTGATATAATGTGTTTCTACCAATGCTGTACCAATTGTTTCTGTTATGTGTTTTCATTGTATGTGGTGTAATTAATCTTTGAGTTCTAGTCCGGTGCGGCCAAAATTGAACATTCACCCATTTTCTTTCTATTCACGCCCATCCAATTTCCTTTCTGAAGGCTGGAAAATTAGTTCAGTCCCCATGGTAGCCTCAGTCAGGTCTGAGTGGAAACAGCTCCGACTCTACTTCTTACACTGAAGGGAAGTCTTTATCTGCCAAGTGTGAACTGAGCAGAACTAATATTAACAGAGGCGCAAAGCTCTAGATACTGATGTCCACACTTGTTAGGGTCTTTGTCTATGACTTGTGTGTCTGTGTGTGCAAGTACAATCGCTCCCATGTCAGAAAATCCCCAAATACTGCGTGCCATCCCCCCGCCGCCACCACCACCACCACCCGACACCCCCCAACTGCCACTGTCGCTTATTGAGAAACCCTTTCCCCTCCT
>OMNM01000870.1:4083-27122 GCA_900302745.1 Parablennius parvicornis
CAAGCGCAAAAAAAAAAAAAAAAAAAAAAAAAAAACCCAGAGTAGAAACACATGATGGTGAAACAGACTCGGTTTCATTTCTGGACTTGGTTGAGTTGATAGTGAATTGATTAGCGTCCGTGAAATCAACAAAACAAAGTTGCATTTCAGATTTTTATTGTGCATTAACCACGGGAATTTGTGAGAATTGCGGCAGCAATTTTAATTAATATGCATGTTTTTGATATGTATTACCTTGACGTAAACTCAGTAATGCAGTAATTTCAAAATACTCTCATATGAACTAATAATCAGCTGTGAAAATACATAGTATTTTGAAGGTAAAAAAAAAAAAATATTGCATCCTTCACATATTTATTTTTCTCGCCATTTGTTCATAAAAAATTCAAAACTTGATTCTCTGTCAACCTGAAAACAAGGCGTTTTTTTAATCCCTCCTCTTTAGATGGTTTCTATACTGACTGCAATCTGAGATTGATTGTTTGTTTTTTTTTTAATTATTTACACATTTCAGTGGAAAAATGATAAATTTGTTGAAAATGAGTCAATCTGAACGACCACCCTTGAAACCGCACACACACACACAGAAGCTCGATATTTTCATCACACGAGACGAAAATGACAATAATTAACGATAACTACTCAGACTGTTCCGCTCTAAATATTTTTACTACACGTACAGGGTTTAGACTGACAGAGAGTCGCACAGCTCGAGTAAATTAAAATCTAATAATCATTTCTGACAGTGTGAATTATGGAAATCATGAAAAACTGTAACTATCAAGTCTTGGCATTTATAGTTTTAGTTTGCAAAAGAAATACAAGAAAATTGTCTTAAAGCGTTAATAATGATTTTTTTTAAAAACATTTTTTTGCAGTTACTTTTGGAACATATTTTTTGGTTTTTTGTGTTTTTTCATACACTCTCCAAACAAGTCCAGTCATAACAGAGGTTCTTTTATATTTTAATAGGTCGACACGACGTATCAAAATGTATTCCGTCAAGTTAGCAAGTCTAAAAGACTCACTGAAGTGTAATAAAAAGTCTCCATGCACTGTGAATTTATGCCGTACAAATTCAAAACAACTGAAATTTGAATATGAAACATGTAAACAATTTTATACACGGTGACTTCGGGGCAGGAGAAAAAAAATCTGTAAAGAAAAAAACAACAAAAAAACAAAAAAACAAAAAAGTCATTTTCTGCTTTTATTTTGAAATGTTGCTGATTGGAAATGTAATGTAAATGAATACAGAACATGTCGCAGCGTTGGACCATTACAGCTCAGACTGTGTGTGTGTGTGTGTGTGTGTGTGTGTGTGTGTGTGTGTGTGTGTGTTAGTTAAAGTGTGTTGTTTGACAGGAGGTACCCTCACCGACTTCCTCTTCCTCCTGCCCTGAAGCGGAGCCCTTGGATTGGAGGATGATGGCTGATTGGCTCGGCTCGGCTCCGCCCACCAGCTGAGGCCATTTAACAGCTCCAGGCCTCCACTCAGTCTGTGTGCAGAAACCTTGGTGTGTGTTTGGACGAGTGTGTGTGATCTTTTAAACTCGGCTCCACTCTTATCTTCCGTGGTTTTAGATTTTAGTTCAACCTTTGTCAACTTGACCCGTCGTCAAGCAGATTGGTGAAGGTACCAGCTGCTTGTTTTGAGTTGATCGGATGATTTTGATGTGTTTAGGAAATCATTTTCGGTTGAAACTTTGACGGCCTTCGAGAGAAGAAGCTGACTTTTTGTTATCTTAATTAGCCCTCATAGGTGGTGTTGTCGTTGTGACTTGGGTTTCTGTACAGTAAAGGCCCGTTCGTGCTGCCATTTAGAAGCCACGCCCCCTCACAGCAGCCACACGTCGGTGAAGCGGCGTTTGAACTTTTCAACGTTTCATTAATGAATTACAAAGTTTTAGTCCGAGCCGCCGCGTTGGTCCGGTTTCACTGCAGGAGCCGACGGCTTTGAGCGATGCGTTCAGGTGCCTGGCAACATATCCAAAATCCGCGTTCCAAAATGTTAACGTGCGGCGGGGCTCATTCAGTAGCGACGTTACAAAACATGATTATTACAATAGAACAATAACATGGGATCCTTCCTCTCCCTTCTAATAACAATGAGAACCTTTTTTTTTTTTTAAAAAGTAGCTTTTTGTGATGCACAGCAGTCGCTTTAAAGTCCTCGTGAGAAAAGACAAAACTCTGACTTTTGCCCACGTTTGTCTTTGATTAAACGGCGGTCTGACAGGAATTAGCCAGGGTTCACATCGTCGTCTTTGCCCTCTGCCGTTGGCTAACTGCGACGCTGTTTACTCCGCGGCGCCATTAATCCGTCGATTCCACCAGGAGCATCCATCTGTATTATACATGCTGCTGGCACAAGAATAACAACAAAAAACAAAAAAAACAAACAAATACAGCCCGCAAACTGCAGCGTTGGCGAAACGATCCCTCTGCTCGGGCGCGTTTCATTTACACGTCGCCGCCAAAGGCTAGCGGTCGAGTGCGCGGCGAGCACCGAACTCGTCCAGTCCAGGAGTCGAGGACTCCATAAACATGAAAGTTTGAATAACTGCACAAATAGAGAGAGAGAGAGAGAGAGAGAGAGAGAGAGAGAGAGAGAGAGAGAGAGAGCTTTGTTTGTCTTTAAGTTTCATCATTTTTTATTCCTGTGTTGTAAGGCTTCAAACCTGGTGTCCATCGCCCTGTCAGGAGTGTGTGATGGATCAAAGATGGAGGCAGATGCTTTATCAGCTCTGTAGTGGTCAAGATATATTCCCACATGGCAAAGAAAGCCTCAAAAAGTCATTGACAACAACATGTCCCTTTGACGTAATCGTCCTCATATGCTGATGGTAGTGAAGTGTTTGCCAATGTTTGTCTTCACTGTAAATTACTTGCACAGTGTGTTTTACTGTTCTAACACCACCAGCATGCTGATTCTAAGACGCTAGAAGTTTCTTTGACATTTTATTAGATTTTTTTCTGTTTCTATGTTAATTTGCATAAGAAACAAAGGGCTACTCAATGCCATCCAACCTATTGTACCACTTCATCCAACTCAAGAGTTGTGGAGGCGATCCCCACGACACACTCATGCTTATGAGATATTTAAAATAATTCAAACACAAGTTGTAGGCACATGTAGAATATGTAGACTCTCCAATATAGAAGATGACCTAAACAAGGGAGATTTTTGTTACGAGTGCTAACCGCTACTCCTTTGTGCATAGTTCAAGGTCAAAGGCATTACAAATACATTTGCAGATTTCTTTTTTTTTTTTTTTTAAATTTGAAATGAGACATATGAAAACCTTTAACCCACTAACAGCTCCAAAGGATAATTTAAGGGATCCTGCAAGCTTTTATTATACATCCTAAGGGGGAGATAAATAACCACCAGATTTCATGACGATCCCTCCAGTAGAGATACAGTATTTCACACAAATCCTGAAATTTATGAATCATCACAGTGGGACTTAAAGTAAAAGTCAGGGATCTCTGTAACTGGGATTTATCATTTAGCAGCCATGACTTTTTGTAATGAATTTCCAATCCGGCCATGCAGCCACTAAATCATTCCGAACCACAACAGAGAGTTGGCATGAACCCCGTGGTTGATATCTCCAAAGCTCACATTGCTCCTTCGTTTTCCTGCATTCAGACAGTCCAGAGATTGTTGCTAGGTAAGTGTTTCCAATACTCCATCAAAAGACAGGGGACTAAATCAGCGATGTAACTCGAGACCATCTTTGTTTGCTTCTTGCTTCAGTTTCAAGGATGCATCATCCGCCATCTGTGCTATTCGTGGAGCAGAAAGCAACAAACTCGGCCAGAGCTTCTCCCTCCGCCTCTCCTCAATCTGTCACTCCTTAACGTGCCGTCCGATGAGCGAGCAGCCCTGCAGGTCTCCTGTTTGCCAAACCAGCTGTGGTGCTGGCTCAAAGCTTCTCCCGGAGTCAGACACAGATGTCACTGGAGAGGGATCAAGTGCCGAGCCCACAAACTGCACATTTCCACAGTTCTCGTTTATAAAGGCGGTGGATTGCGCAACTTTTATTGTAACCAGGTTACGATCTCTGATAAAAGCAGGAGAGGAGAAGATTTCACTAACGACCTAAAGGGGACGGAAAAAAGTGTATGACATCAGATAAAAGCAATAACATGAAACTATGTCTATAAAAGACAAAGCTTTAAACCACAGTTGGCAAACATAAGGCCTGTGGGCCAAAAATGGACTCAATGCAGTCCGGCCCACTGAACCACAAAGTAAATTGTAAAAATTTCAAAGAAAACTTTTTTTTTTTTTTTTTTTTAAACAAATTTCTTAAAAGTAGTAGCAGTGGTGATGCTGCCATAAAAGGTAGCAAAAACTAACATTAGCTTCAAAGCCTTCTTATCAAGCTGAGTTTGTAAAAACACCCATAATGCAACAGCTATAGGAGAAGTTTTTTGGACATTCCACTGTATTTTGCATCCAGTGGGAATGTATAGATTTTCAACTCAGTTGTGATTCATTTTGGTCAGTTCAACACTTACCCACAGGCTTCGACGACACATAATTAAAAAAAAGTCACTTACGTCTTAAAACTCTCCAAATATACAAATAACAACGATCCACTGTCGGAACAATCGATAGGAGCAGCTGAAATATGTTTTCTAAGAAAACTTTTACCATCAATATTGGACACTTTTGCAAACTTTCTCTGTGTTTTTTACACGACTGTGAAGTTCTTGTTTGAACTGAGTGGCACGCTGGTGAATCTTCTCTCTGATTGGGCAGTCATACTGCCAATCTGCTGGTTAGAACCATATTGAGTGAATGAAAACATACACAGAGCTTCATATTAACAAAAACTGATATTTCCCCCTGTACATTTTCAAAAATAATATTGTTCACACCAGATAATTTTCAACAAAATGTTCATTTACACAAACCAGCATGAATATTGACTAGGAACCATGTCAATCAAAGTTTAGGAACATAATGGACTGCTCTAAGAACAGAAACTGAAAACACCGGTCGCACACATATGATGCTGGTGACGATTCTGTCGCCAGCACACTGTGACATTGAACTCAGTCTCTTCCTGGGTGTCGACATGCAAACAGAAAAATTTAGTTTCTCAAAATCTCCACTTCAAGCCAAAGTTTTTAGATGGAATCATTTTTGGCAACTTGTAACTTCATTTACGTGTAAACGTGTTTTCACTCATAGAATTTTCTCGATATCATCAACAATCTGAGTTATGTTGATGAAGATGTGAAGCTAATCATGAGTAAAATGTCTCAGGATTAGGTCTACTTGCTGTTCTGTGACCACACCTCCCTCACAAAGTCTAGGATATCAAAGCTCCTGACTGCGGCTCATGTTAGCCCCCTTTAACTGCATAAAACATGTGTTTCCTACTAATATCCCCTCACATCCCAGCACCTCGGTGCAGGGGTCTTTTTCATCTCCACAAACCATCGGCTCCTGTCTGCATTCTTTCAGAAGGGAATGCCTGAGCGGGACGGATGAAAGGCCCGGAAATGGCTGTGAAGTGGGGGTAAAAACTGGCTTGCTGGTGCCACTCCGCATAGTCCGTCCTCAAGAATCCCGTCAGTCAAGCTGGAGGGAGGAGGACGACCTCCAGGAGCTCAGCTGAACCCAGTTCTCTTAGTGTGGCACTTCAGCAGCCTCACGTGATTGACAGCTACTTACACGGTGCTTTGACCTCCCGTGTGAGCCATGCGATGAATTTGTGTTGCCGTCCTGCTTCTTAAGTCTTTTCAGCTCCCATCTTGCTGCAACTGATGGGATTTGGCATAAGGACTTCTCATTGCCGTAACTCTAAAACCAATTAAGATATCCAGAGCCCGACCACACCACCATCACCACAGACACCCGGACACCTGTACTATGACCACTCACTCTGAAATTCACAAGCATGCCTAATATTTGAGCATCAGCACAGCAAAAAAAACCAACACACTAATATTTTAAAAAAAGGTCTCTTAAAAGTTAATGCCAAATGAAAAAGGGCATTTGTTTTAATTTCTGTATCCAGCTAGTGTTATTACAGGAGTCAAGACTACCTAACCCAAGACAAAATCAAGACCAAAATAAGACCAAGGGCATTTTCATATTCACCTGTTCGGTCCGGACCAGAGTCTCTTCAGGGAAGGAAACGTTTCGTGTGGGCCTCGTGAAATCTCCCACAAACTGTAAATCAGATCAGACAAGTGATCTCTGGTCCCCTTGAAATGTTATGTCTCGGCTCACTTGTAAACAATCTTTCTAGGGGGTGGGGATAGTGGAAGTGATGAAGTATGCAATGCATTATGGGTAGTAAACAAACATATTTAACCGAGCGAGGCAGAAGAAGCAGAGGCAGAAAGAAAAAGTTGGACAAACTGTTGCAGGCAGACGTGGAGTAGTGAGAAAGACTATATGTTCATTTGTGGCTACCCATTAGCCAATAGTTAATTAGCCTAGCCACCATAGGCTAAAGCTCTCAGGACTTCCTCTTTTGTTCTGGACCAATCAATAAAGTGCGATTCTTCTTTACTTCCTCTCGGCTTAGTGTTTGTTTCAGGCGACAGCGCCCCCAAACCAGCAGCTTTTGTGATTGTGTGACATTTTCTAGGAAGGTTTGATCCGGTTCTAAAAGTGAATATGAACACCACCGAACTGGGTTAATTTCTTCCCACAGTCCCCCCAAAAAACAATATTTTAGGCTCATTAGTGAATCAAAATTGCCTGTAATTCTGATTGTGATTAGATAAACTCTACCACCTGATTTCACCCGTATATCATGTAATAAAACAGACTCATAACCACAACCAAAACCACAACAGGCTCAGAAGTAGAGTGGTTGGTCTTCTTGTGCCACTTTTGGTGGTTCGATTCCCATCTTACCCTGTCCACATGTTGACACTAAGCCTCTGGTTGCACCAAATGTTGATGATGTAATGTGTTCTATTAGTGAAAAATCAGCAAAACAAAAACAAAAGCATTGATTTTTATCAACGAAAATGCAACATCGTAATAACAGCCTTGATAATTTAGCTTTTTTTCCGTGTTACATGAAGTCTGGTGCGACTTGTTTCTGATCCCACACCAGTGAAACTGCTTCTCACAGTCCTTTGTGCCAACGTGTGTGTGAGAGAGTGTGTGTTGGAGAGACGTCGGACCTGTGACTGTAGCAGTTACACTGCTGTTGTCTCTGTGAAATGTCAACATTAGTACAGCGCAGACTGTCTGCCTCTGCGCTCCACAATGGGACTGTTGTGTCAGCGTCAAAACACGGGAGAAAAGTCCTCAAAGTGCTCAGGGAAAGCTTCGCTCCGATCCGCGTTTGGAGATTATTTGAAAAATCTGCTCTGAAGTGTGGCCGCGGTCCATAACACAGACCATTCTTAATTACTTACCCACCGAGTCAGAATGACACCAGACTGAAATGTGCTTTTGGTTGAAATGATATCAAAGAGACCTTCTCAGCTCTTCGCCTCATCATGATTATTCAATTCTACATCTTTTCTTGTTCCGTGGCTCACATCTAATACTGTCAGCTTTTTAAAGTAGTTATAATAAATCCATCCAGATGCCTTTGTTGTGACTTGAAAGAGAAAAAAACATACGGGGTTATAAAAAATAATGGTAACATGAAAACACATGTTTTAGATCAGGATTATATTTTTCCATTCGTCCAATTGCATCTATCAACAGCAACATTAATCCAGTCCTGTTTGAGCTGATGACATTTATTAAACTTCAACTTGTGCTACAATATATTCCTTCTTTTTCTCTCCAGTGCTGTCGTCTGGGGCTTCAGTGTGAAAAATATTGCTTTCAAAACCCAGATAGAGTCATGACACTCATTGTTATTACTGTCCATCTAGTGAGCACGTGCAGAACAGCAGATACTATGACCGTGGTGCCCATGAGCAATAGCAATGTTTCATAAAAGCTGCATTTTTCTCCTGCTTCTACAGAGACAGAGTGTTTTCAAAAAGCTGCATTTTCAGTTGCTTTTTAGCATAGCTGATGTGTAAACAGACGCCCAAAACGCTACAAAAGTTTTCGATTTTCCTTTAAAAATGTTGCGTGAACAAGATCTCAGTGGAAACAAAACGCGTGAATTGAAGGTTTAGAACGAGCATCCATCAACAATTGTAATTGAAACGTTTTGCTATCCAGTTTGTATTTTGAAGGTGATCAAGTGACCCCAAAATTTTTGTCTTGGTTGTCCGTTCAAGTTGTCAGTGCCACTGAAAACACGACTTTTTGAAAATTCTCAAACTCCACCTCCAAGAAAACCAGGGAAAGTGCAACTTTAATGAAACGCATCTAGTGCGCAGGCTCACCACAGCTCACAGAAGAGCATGTACTTCTTCTGCACATGCTCAGTAGCTGGACAATCAGAACAATGTTTCCTCCGTGGTGTCATGACTCCCAGTCCATATTCTCCTCCGACTTGGTAGTTTTAGTTTTTTTTTGACAGTCACCATAATAACAATCCAATTTGGTCGTCTGTCCTCTGGAATGTCTGTGTTCTCCCATTGTTCATGTTTAGAGCCGTTTGTTCTCTGCTGCATGTCTGTGTGTAATTTCATTACAAAAACAAATACCGCCAACTACTGGCCCAACATGCTAGCTGCATTGTTTCTACATAATTTCAAGATGATGCAATGTTCGCCGAAAATTTTGATGAAACATAAAAGCAAAAACTATGATTTTTTTTTTCACTGGAAATATTCAAGATTTTAAAGTAGATTTTGAAATATGAGAGGTAGCTGACTTGCTTTATTTATTTTTATTTTCAAAGTTTCCTTGTTTTCTCTGCTGGTTAAGTGTCTTTAATCACCTTGAGATGTATGTTTTTTATCGCTACTTCTGATGGGAAAACAATATTTGTGCACGAACCAGAGGATAAATGCTTCTCCAGCAAATTGCTCTTTGCTTGTGATGAACAGTAAGTCTAGTTTACCTTCATGGTTTGTTATCAACTATCTGAAATCTGAAAGTTGGACACGACTTTATTGTCAGCGCTTTTCAGTAGCTCCTGAGCGTGCGGCATTGACTCGCCCTCCTGTCTGATCAGACGGATAGAGAGTGAGAGCGGCGGATCATCGGCCTGGATCATTAGCCGATGGAGCACTTGGAGCTGTTTGTACCGGTGGCTGTGCATGAAGGGAATGTTATTCTAAAGCCTGACTGTGGAATGCACTATTCAAACATTATAGACTTACCCAAACACTGTACTATGTTCCTCCCACATGCTGATTGAAAGCACGAGGGTGCCACCTCAGTAATATAAAATGATACCCTTCACTCCTGCTCGCCTGAGCGTCGTGGCTCGCTCCGGTCACTACAGTGTATGAAAACAGCGCACATGCCCGAGAGGCTTCATCTACCGGTATGTCAAGTATAACACGCGTGTGCATACATATTCATGCAGCATAAAGTCGGAGATTGAGGACTATGGCAGCTGAGCGTATTCCCTCAGCCTTCTGCTGCAATGGATCTTGTGTTTGCTTGTGATTGCCATCTTTAACCCTTCAACGTCTTCTCTGAGGGGAAAAAAGAATTTTTCAAACCAGATTTGAACAATTTAAAACAGATTCCTTAAAGTAGAGCGAGACTCATACATTTGAACTTGAACTCTGAAAAATGAAGACCAGACTTAAACTTTAAAATTGACTTGCATTGTATAGCTCTTATCAGGACTCTTTACAACATACTAAACCATTTACAGACAGGTCCAGATTTTTCTTTTTTTTTTAAATAATTTGAGACCTTCACCTCGAGCAGGGCTCTGCAACCTAGATGACCTTGTGACTTCTCACAAAATAGAGTTTAGCTGGAGCCACAAAACATGTCTAACTTTTAAAATGAGCCAAAAACAGCTTATAAAGTGTCATGTATAGTTTTGATAGATTGACAAAAACCGCATCTTATGCTGCATTCATGTAAATTCAATTACGATTGAGGGTGGTGAACATTTCATTACATTTGACCTGTTTTTGGAACCTTATTTTCACAGTTTCATGCCTCATTTTCGTAATTTTGTAGAGGACATTTTGACAGCTTTTTCAACCATTTTAGCTCTTTTTAAACAGGTTTACATGGTTTCCCTCATTTTTAATTTTCTTTTGTTACAAAACTCTCATCATTTCAAAAAGTATTTTTATCATTGGTTTTTCCCATTTCTTGTGGTATTTATTTTTAAATCCATTTTCAGGGATGAGATAGGAGTCTTTTTTGAAAATGACCGTGGTGTGTAAACATTAAAATAAGGTAAATGTTAATACATGATTCATTTTGTAAAAACTTCATGGAGTCACTACAGAGGGGCTAAAGAGTCTCGTGTTTGGATCCAGAGCTGTAAGTTGCTGTAACACCGCTGACCTAAAGCGTATGTTTTTATTCTTTAATCTTAGATTCTTAAAGCCAGGCATGAATTCTTCTGAAAACACCTTTCTACTGTTCTCTGACTCCTCGAACTATACTTGGTTCCTTCAGACCTGATGAGGACTCCTACAAACTGAACCTTGTTCCTTATGAAACAGGCTCAGGATCCAGACTCTTAAAGCTTCACTTGAACTCTTGACGCATAACCTGCACTTTACAAACAGTACGTTTAAAACACAAATTTTTAAAATCGACTTGGATCATCTTAACATATAGGCTACCAGGACTCTTCAAAACTCTTTACAGGCACGTTCAGATTCACTGATGGAGACTTGGGTTCCTCAATTCAGACTCTTTAAACCACTATTTGAGGTTTCAAGTGAAAAAAATTATTTTGACTGACTTTATGCTCTTTGTAGAAAATTATAATTTCACAAAATGTCTTGTAAAAACATGATCTGCTCTACTTAAATTGTTAAAAATTTAAAGCAGTTTATGTGTTGTGTAAGAAGTTACAGAATCAGGTGTAGGAAGAGTAAATATTGTCAATCACTGACTTCCCTCCGGCAACACAAAGCAAATATTTCTCATTTAGATGATGTGAGCCTACAAACTGGGTTTGCATGAAAGAAGAAAAACAGAAGCGAAAGAGCATTATACATGCAACAATGATGAATTACCATTAATCCACGTGTCAACTTCAAAGTAAAGCAGTATAAAGCAGTTAACCAGCTTGATGCTCAGGCCATGATCCACATTTTTACCACAAGCCCAATGAAGCTCCCGGTTCAGAACATCACAGGTTCCTTATGTTGTAGTACCTGCATTTATTTTAGAAACATTATCTCCCAGAAGAGGAAGCTTTAGATCGACTCCAGGTTCGGGCAGTTCCGTTCACATTCCAACCCCCTAATATGGTCATGGATTCTGCGTCACGTCTTGAAAAAAAAAATTAGTCTGAGGCTGGCGAGGCTCATTCTTCATGGTGGAATGAGGAGTTCAACCACTCAGAGTGGAGATATTCCTACTCCACATTGAGAGTGGCCAGTTGAGGAGGTTCATTGAATCAAGATGCCCCCTGGTCACCTTCATAAGAAGGACTCTGAAGAGAGTGTACCTCTGTTTTAAAAGCAACTAGATGTCGGGAGGAAGGTGCCGTGAACAAATATTTCTGAGCTTCTTTACTCTGCATACTGCCACTGTGACCTCTTGTGGATAAAGCCAAGACGATAGATAGATAACTCAGAAAGAAAAACCTTTCGCCTTTAGCTCTTTTTCCACTGAACCGTCTTCCTGAAGACTTTCAAACTATTCGTCTCCTGTAACATTTTGTCAACCTCAGTCCTCTTTAAGCAACGTTTTTAACTGAAAACTGAAAACCTTTGTTGCGTTCTGAGGGTCTATTACTGCGACAAAGGTTCTCAGAGTCATTGAAAACAAAACTTTTTGAAAATACTCAGACTCCGTCTCCATGTAGAGGAAATGCTGCGACTGGTCATTCCCACCACAGTCGTAATAACTAGTCGTTCTGCACATGCTCAGTAGAGACAATCAGAACAATGTTTCCTCTGCCGTGTCATGACTCTCAGTTCATATTCTCCTGTGACATGGTAGTTTTATTTTGACAGTCGCCGTAATAACAATTACAATAACAACACTTGGTCGTCTGTCCACTAGAATGTCTGTGTACAAACATTGTTAATGATTAGAACCCATTGTTCTCTGCTGCATGAGTGTGTGATTTTAGTACAAAAACTAACAACGGCACCAACTAGAGGCCCAATATGCTAACTAAACCATTTTTTTTCTGAAATGTTTCTGAAACAGAATCGCAAAAAAAAAAAAAAGGTTTTCTTTAGAAACGTCCTGTAAACGTGGCCCGAGGCTGCTGGATCCAGGACAAACTGATTATGGCTAAAGGCAGGTTGCATCCAGGAGAAAATTACCAGTCCGTCACATAACAAACTGAGGAACAGACACTCACACACATTCACACCTGAGAGATTATTCACAGTCACCCAATACCTGAAAAGCATGTTTCTCTCAGTGCGGGAGCATGATCTGGAGAAAACTTGTGCATTTACAGAAAAAAAACATGCAAATTCTACATAGAAATGTTTCTAAGACTGGAGTCTCACTGTGAGGTGAGAATCGCGACGCCGCCGTGCCTCGTCGTCTTGTTGATTCCTGTGATTCCCAAAGCTCTTGTTTACCGCTGACATGTGAGAAGAAAAAAAGACCCTCGGGTTGGAGAGTTTTTTGAGAGCCTTTCTTTAAAATACCTCATGAACGGTGGTTGTGAGAGGCTGCCTGGTTGTTGGTTGCGTAACCTTTTGATCTCGACAACTTGTAACTAACTTCGGGAGCCCAAAATAAGCACAGCGTTAACCTCTCGCCCTGCGCTCTGCCTGCAGGCCAGAATGGTGAGTTTGCATAGCGTGTGGGGGAGTTATCGAACATTGCCACATGTTTACTGACAGAAGGCATTGTGGGAGGAAAAAAAAAAAAATGGAGATGTGATCGTGCTGGATGTCCAATATTTTCAGCATGTGGGTTTCTTGTTTTCTTTTTTAGTCACAACATGAAGCTCTAGTAGAAACATTTACTAGGAGGAGGCCTACTTCTTCCACCTCGTGCCTCATTCCTTCAGTTTCTATATCTCACAGTGAGCTTACATGATTTATGTACTGCTTTTATCCGCTAATTCCCTCGTACTCCGACCCATGACTTTTTCAGAGGGCATTTGAAGGTTCTACCCCATCTGAGGACTATATTTAGTTTTCTTCTGTAAGGTGTTTAAAATAAAGCTCCCCTCAGAGATTTCAAAGCCATTTCATCTGATCACAAACATCAGAAGTTTATATTTGAAAGTAAAGAGTGAAACTCATGAGGTTAACTCTAAACTTGTCCGAAGAACACCAAGAAGTAATCGGTTAAATTTCAGTATTTCCTGTGGTTTAAATGATCAAAGTCATGATGGCCATCAGCAAATAAACACAACCAATGAAATGTATTTGTTTATAGGTGATGGCTAGAAGATACTTCAAAAGCTATAATAAGTCTCAGCAACGGACATATCTGTAACATCATGATATGATCTTTGGTTTTATTAAATCTGCAACACACTGTTTTACAATTCTCACAAAGAAAACCAAAATCTTCCACAGGCCTGTACGCTTCCCTTGTTCATTTGGGTTTTGAACCTTCCCTGTGTACCACTAAGACTTATAGGATGTGCACGAGTGCTAGGCGTATTGATTCTGTGGTCTCTATATATCTATATCCACACGCTACTGATTTGCGGACCGGCTAACCTAATAAAGTATTGATGATTATCATCTAACACGAAATAAAGGTGTGTGTGTGTGTGTGTGTCCCTTCTGAATGTCATACAGCGGTTTGTTTCTTTGGAAACTGTTATTAAAGACAAAGTACATCCGAAATTTAAATTTAAAAGAAAAAGAATCACTGAAAATATCAGTTTTGGATATCAAATAAATATGTCAATAAGTAGCTGTATTTTATCATATCATAATTTGCACCCGACCCCCTCCCACTCACACGAGGCACCACTAAACAGTGTTTGCTGATAGTTTAAGACTAATTTCAGAAATACTTGGCATTACTAGGCGATATGTCAACATTATGTCTGCCTCATCATTTGAAACTATTTGCATCACTACCATAGACCATTGCCAAAAAGACAATAAATTGTAAAAATAAAGGCAGGAGATCCAGAAGTCAACAGTGAAATCTATTCATTGATCATTTAAACATGGAAAAGCTATACCTACAACACTGACCCCTTGTATCGTCCACAGAACTCTTGAAATTGTTACTGTTGTGCAACAAAAAGAAACGTAAAGAAAGACAACCATGATGATCACTGATTCTCTGAGACCTCGATAAGATGGAAATGTGAAACATTTAACAAGAACAAATCTGTTTTTGGTAATGTTATTTAGTGACAAATACAAATTCTAACTTAAAAAAATAAACAAACTCATTGTAGTCACAGTTCCAGTAAAGTTATCCGACACCAGAACGTCCTCCTGATGCCCCACACATGCAGACATGGTGAGATGTTTACGGGACCACCCTGCGTGAAGTTATTCTGTATTATTAAATAAAATTCCTCGTAATTAAACAAGGAAGCCTATGAAGATATTTTCATCTTTTAAACAAGCCAATACACAAATTTATCCAAACAAGGAAGAAATTACCTGATAAAATTTAGGAAGGAGGGAATTTCCTCCTGTGTCGGCCAAATACTGAACTGTCTTCGAGGGCTGACACATTTACAGGCTTATTAAAGATGTATATCGAGCAGGGATGACCTGAAAATCCAAGAAAAACATCCTGCTGTCCAGCATAGATCTGATTGCAGTTCGTGGATCGCTGTACAAGCCGCCAGAGCCAGATTTCATTATCACCCTCATCTGCAATCAGTTAGATTTCCTTCCACAGGCGTTGGTATTTTCTGTTTTGATACGCATTCGCATTGAGAAACCTCTGTGTGTGTATGTTCAGGCTGTGTGGCTTGCGTTCAAGGTAAATAGTTTCGCCGCTCTCCCAGAATGCACGTCTGCAAGTCATTATCTAATCTACGCTGCAGCATAACCCACAACAAGACTCCCGGGGACAGAAACGGCTCGTACAGCTGATTTCCACATATTTAAGACTGTTCGGAGCTCATTTCAACATCGTGCACATTCCTCTGTTTCCTCCTATTCTTTTTGCACAAAGCTTTGTGTCTCTTTTTCTTTCTTTTCACCCTGATTTCATGTTTATAGAGGATTTTCTGCATCCCAGATGATCTACTGTCCACATGGAAAACATTACAGTTTCAGCGTATCTCAAGGTTTCTGCAGGTTTCTGGGAAGTCGTATGCCACGCTAAAAAACTTTCCCATAGAAATTAATCAGAAGAAATTCATTTAGAGTTTGTAATTGAAGTGATGCGTGAAATGAAGACAATGAGGATGCATCAGGTTTCCAAAGGAATGTATTATTATTATTTCTTTGTGAGTTAGTTTCTTCTCTGCAAACAGGCGTCACTTCCATAAAACCACCAGTAATGAGGCTTCACATGGAATTGATTTAGGATACGAGGCCTGATTCAATAAAATCCTGTATAAAGCATGATAAATTTCTTGCTCACACACAAAGGTTGTGGCCTCGGTTTCTCTGTGTTTTGTGGTAGATATAGGTCATGTTTACTCGGCATTTCAAGTGAAATTGCATCATTGCATCTGAACAAATCATTAAGCCCAATACCATATTGAGTCTACTGAGAACCTAAGAGAAATGAATGAAGTCCCAGGAGAATGTAGGCTGCCAGTCATGACACTCTGGAGGAAACCATTTTTCTTATCGTCCATCTACTAAGCATGTGCACAACTACTAGTTACTACGCCCATAGGGTGCACGTACAGTACCAGCGTGTCCGCCGTTTCCTGGGAGACGGAGCCTGAGCGTTTTCGAAAAGTAAAATTTTCAGTGGCTTTGAGCAAAATGTTTTTACGTTTTCATTTGAAAATGTTATGTAAACGGGGCCTTACAACTAATAAAAACAGGAGTGACATAACATGCAAATGAAAGTATTAGGTTACAAGAGAACGGTCTGCTGGAAACGGTATTGTTTCGGTGTTTGTGATTGAAATCAGTCCTGAGCCTCGAAAAACACCAAATGAAACGTGATACTGTGGACTTTCACTTGTTGGTTAGAGAAAGTCTTCAGCAGTATGTGTAGTATATGGCGGATACACACTTATTTTTCTGTCAGCATTGCATACACCCTCTTCCAAATTGACCATGATGCACCACTCAGCAGTATCTATGAGCCTGATTGGTTTTTTTTTTTCCCAAGGATGATGATGCCATGACCAGCCCTACTCTGCCTCTGATTGGCTGTTACTCGCTCCCTTCACTAATTTGATTGGATTATATCTTCGTTTATCACTATTTTCTCTTTGTTCTCTTCAGGCAAGAGAATAAAGGGTCGATGTTGGTCGATGTTTATCGTGAGGCGTTAAGGCTGACGAGCCAATCGGAGGCAGAGCAGGGCGGGTCATGACCAGGCAAATATTGTGAACTGATAAATTATACTGAAATTATGTAACAATGAGCAAATACTATGGATGGATTTTGCCTTTCATGCCACCGTTTCTATAAAAAAAAAAAAAAAAAAATAGAAGGTGTTTCTGTGCTGCTTTAAAAGAAGACAAAAATCAAGAGTACAGCCACTTCTCGAGGGACCAATACACCACTGATGTATATAATACGAAGACCCATTTTTGGAATTCAAGCCATCCTGTTTCAGCCCAAACGTAGTTTTTTATTGGAGCATAAAGACACAACTGGAAACTTTGACTCCCTAAGCACCTTTTCTTTATTGTTCACGAGAGCGTCATTTTCAGTTTGTAACCATCCATGAAGACGAATCTCTCCCACCGGTACTTAAAACCCAACTTCGCCCTTAAATAAGATCTTTCAATAATGTATCTGCTGTGTTCTGCAGAGAAAATGAAACAAGTGGGATGTGAAAGGGCTACATGTTGGGGTCATTAGTTGAGAAGCCACGGCTAGGGCCTGCACCATGTGGGGACTGACTCATGGTCTGTCCTCCCACACCACAGGCCCTCTGTGATGTTTCACCCCTATGAAAGGCTCCCTATTGACATGATGAATGGCCACGGCCTCGCGGCGCGGCGCTCGGGGAAATGGAGTAATGGGCCAGGAGGTCCCTGGTCCGAGCCCGGTTTACACGACAGCATAATCCTTCTAATATACACCCGTCGACATTAGCAGGTTAGCGCACTAAGAGGCTGCTTAGCTGAGCAAACTTTTCTCAGGGATCTTTTCACGTACATCAATGGGTGGGTTGTGTTGCGTCGGCGAGCGAAACGACTAAAGGCTTTTCAGAGTCACTCCAAACTATGACCAGAGAGAGAATCTGACGCATTTTCTTGGTGTAAAGTGGATTTATAGGTGCTATGAAAGTTATATTTTTGATGATTTGGCCAATTTTCACCCTTTAAAGTACAATGACTTAAAACCATAAAAGTGTTGATGAGGGAAATTCCAACGCTCAGATATATTAAGTATTGGTTGCTATCCAAATTTATACTCTATTTATTTCTGTCCTCTGTAACTTCCTCCAGCTCTTCTGGAAGGACCCCGCGCCTCTCCCAGACCTATAATCTCTCCAGCGAGTCCTGGGCCGACCTCGGGGCCTCCTCCCAGTGGGACGTAACCTCTAAAGGGAGGCGACCAGGGGCCATCCTAATCAGATGAACCACCTCTTCTCTCAATGAGGAGGAGTAGAGGCTCGATGGTGAGTCTCCCCTGGAAAGCTGAGCTCCTCACTCTGTCACGAAAACCAGCAAAAGAAACCACTGAGATCGTGATCTCTTTTACCAGGGTGAGCTGGTCATGAGGACTGCAGCACACATCACTAAGAGCCTCCACAATATCTTTTTTTTTTTTTAATCGGATATTGGATATAGTTATGTCAAAGTTTCAATAAAAGGACACATGATCTGATGACACCTTGATATGTTGGAATACCGTAACTCCGAATGATTGAGTTCATTGGGAATATATTTAAAAACTGAAATTGTGTCTCTTTGTTATGCTTTTCTGTGCATATTGTTTGCATCTTTAAGGATTTTATGTTTTCTTTTTCTTTCAACTGCATCAGTCAAGTGCACCAACTGAGAAAAATCATGATTTCTATGTGACTAAAACCAATCTTTTAATTTTTGTTTGATTTGCTTTTCACGCTGACTTAAAAAAAAAAAAAAAAAGGTCTAATCTCCAGGATGTAAAGGAAAAGATGAACAAAATGATTAAAATTGCTAGTATGGTAATCGTAAGTAAAGAAAAACATTAAGACAAAAATGAAGAAACTATTTCAGAGAAAGACATAAAATAATTAAGAATTAAGCACAAAGAAAAAAAAAGGGGGAAAAAGAAGAAAATTAAGAAACACAGAGCAACAAAATAGACAAGATACAGAAAATGGCTGAAGCGGGAAAATCCATGACAAAAATGATTATAAATGGCTCTAAATCCTAAAACTGTAACTAAATATATCTAATTTGCATTAATGGAAACTTCATGAATGCAACCCGGGTTTTATTTGTATAGCATTTTTTTAGATGTTTATTCAGACAGTCAGCATGTTTTGCAGCTCCAGACAAATTCAGTTTGTTGGAAAATTAAGAGAAACAATGAAGCAGAGGGTGAAGAGGAAGTGACAGTAGTGAGACAGAATTCACATCACTGTCTAAAAATCTGCTTGCTGCTCCGTCGGAGCATTTTCAGGCTTGTAATCCTGCTACTTCACTAAATGATGGCATATGAGAGACATTAGGCTATTTTTGGTCCCCTGTGAGCGCTGCCCTCTCATTTCTACACCGGGTCTCTCTTTCAGGAGCTTCCAAGCTGAAAACTTTGTGGGTGGATGTGGTCAAGGACTCTGCTTCTGCTGCATGCTGGGAGTCCTGGTTAACCCCAGCGTTGCTGTTTGCTTATTGGACTGATCTCTTAATGTCCTGCTCATGATGACAGGTGATTATAATTTAATGTGGAGAAAACAGGACTTTTTGAAGAACTTGTGAAGGTACAAAACAAAACATTTAACACAAAATCTGTTAAATTTCATGAAACATAGCTGTAAAAATGGTCTTTGTGACTGGATTATATTAGAAGGATGATTAGGATCATCTGTTTCAGTGATACTGTTCCTCAGAATAATTTGATATATGCATAGTAAATTCGCTAAACGGGCCCCGATTTTTGATTTTGTACACAAACTGAAGGTATTATTTGATTTTCAAAGCCATAACAATATCACACACTAGTGTCTATGTCACAATTTAAGACATGTCTGCCTGACAATGTACGTTTTGTATCCCGGGCACAAGCATTTTCACCAGTTTTTCATGTTTTCTGCGACTCATTGTAGTTGGGAAGAACTGAGAAACTGACCAAATCTGATAAATGGTTGAAAAGATTGGATTTCTTGTGTGTAGTCATGTGTATAGTTTGTAATATGGAACAGTTCCCCTCCCACTGAGCTGCCACTGGCGCTGATAAACAAGACCGGGAGGTCAAAGGTCAACAGGAAAATGTCAGAGGTCGCGGTGTTTATGAATGCAGCTGGATGTGCTGCGCCAACAGAAATGCATGAGGGTCGGGATGTTACCACGGAGTCCAACAATGAGTCCAGTTTGTGGCGTTGATGCGCAAAGTTGAATGTGAGCAGATTTCATTCTCATGCTGAGCGAACCTGATGAAATACTCCAGTAGCAGGCTGTCGTTCATCCACTCACAGCTTTATGGGACATGTGAGAGTTGTGGAGAGGTTTTCAAATCTGGAGGAGACGTGAAAACGCCAGTGAAGTTTCAGACACGTTACATTCCCAGAGGAAAGCTTTGAGTCGAACACGTGAGGCGCAGATGGCGGCGAGTTCAGTGGAGGAACGACGGAGTTCAGTTTGACCGGAGGAAGATGGTGCAGAAGACCTCAAACTGTTTCACAACACAAGATTCTCTGTCACTGGGAAGTTGTGAACTGTTTCTGTCCTTCAAGCTGTGGCCATTCAGTAAACGTAGATGTAAGTTTCTATTCATAGCGCCTTTGGAGCAGATTCAAAGCGTTAAAATTATTTGATGATCCGACCAGCTTATAAGTGTTTTCGTAGGTTTTCCTCTGAATTATCAGTATATAGCAAACCAGGAACATCATTCTCTTTTAGGTTGTTTTTGTTCATTATCACACATATTCCATGTGTAGAACTTTAAAACCAGATGAGTCAGTTCAACTCAAACCATTTGAGGACACTAATTTCTTTCAATTGTTTAAAGAGGTCATAATATGCAAAATTGAGTTTCTAAAAGTTTTCCAACAGTAATAATCGTCCCCATACCTGGAATGATGCCCCACAAGTGAAGAAAGTCTGTCATCTCTCTCCCTGGCTTGTTTCAGTTTTGAAAAAGTGTGTTGCTCCAACGAGCCAATCAGAATTCAAACCCTTTATAGTGTCATCGGGGGTTTAGCCAATCCCAATCAAGGTAGGTCCTTCCTTTGACTCCTTCCACAATTAGGCAGCTCTGCTTTGGCACATGGCACCACGAGAGGAAGTACTTCCTCCTCTTCCCAAGATGGGCATGTGTGGGCGGAGCCAGTCCAGCTCACACAGACACAGCAGATTCTGAATGCAGCTCATATGATCCAATATTCAAACAAAGGAAAATCAAGGAAAAGCAATAAACTTTGAATAGTACATTTTTGGATGAACAAGACCATGTGAAAGTGTATAAAAGCTGTTTAATATCACCCCCTTGTTTATAATCTCAATCTCATCATCAGTAATGATTTGATGTGAGCACAGTTAAGTATTAATTGTTAAAACTTCGTGAAATCAGAATGTTTGACACAATAACCTTTAATTTTATACTTTAAGGTTTTTTTTTAAGTGTATGCAGGATGAGAATGTCTAAATTGGAAAAAAAAAATTACTATGAAAAATTAATGTAGTTTCAACCTAAAGTAATCTTTTTAATGAAACGTTCTACTGAAAATTCCTACAGCTGTTGCATGATGGGTGTTTTTACGAACTTGAGTTTGTTAACATTCATCGCAGCATCATTCATATACGGAAAAGTATTAGGGTCAATGAAAAAAAAAAATGGAGGTAACCAAGAATCTTAATGCAGTTTGAAGGAAAAAAGATTTTTTTATGATTTTCTTTTTCTTTCCAAATACAAACTGGAAAGGTCCTGTCCTCTCAGGGCCATCTATCATTATTTGCCCAAGGATGCCGAAATAATCACATTAAATCACTTGGTTCTCACTATTGTTGCTTTCTGCTTCTGAACATCTGATTTTGCACTGTATTTCCTTGTTAACTATTCATGAATTTTATAAATATTTCTCACATTCGTTTAAAAAAAAAGAAAAGAAAAACGTTTTCTTTAAGATTTTGACCATTACCTTGGTTGTTTGGAGCCTCTTGTGGGCCGGTTTTGGCCTGTGGGCATCCCGTGTTTGACTCCCCTGAGGTGAAAGTTGAGCTGCAGACTTGCAGAGCAGGATTACTTTTGCAACAACACGTCATCAGCAGGGTAAAACTAACCTGTCGTTGATCAGCAGGTTTCTCTGTTGTCGGTCGACACTCTTCCTGACAGCGACGGTGTTTACAGTGCAGCACTGAAGAAGTCACGTTGTAAATGTCAGTGGATATGTGGGAGAATCTCTCAGACCAGCTGAACGTTCGCGGTCGTCAGATTAGAATCACTTACACATGTGAACGCCACATGGCACACATGTTTCAAACTACAATGGAAAACCTTCGCCATCATCTTCCTCCTTTATGAATGAGGACTGCTGCTCGTGAGACTTCAATGGTTTGAATGTAACAAAGGTCTGTAATAAAAAAAAAAAAAAGCGCCACCTGGAAAGAAGAGAAGTTCATGGTTCAGCCTCGAAGTGACTCAGAACTCTTTTTGATTGGAAGACGGGGAATTACAGTTTACAACAATTCTGTTGACTTTGTGAGACCAGGATCGACACCTGTAGCAGTCACCATCATATCGGAACACTTTCCAAAACACTGGCATTGAAAAAAAACAAAAATGAAGCATAGTGTCGTTTGACTGCCTTTTCCGCAGAAACGGGCATCGTTTTCAAGACATTGGTGTGTAAACGCAAAACTGTTCTGAAACGATAACACAAAAATGAGGTATTTTCACTTGAAACGTTGTGTAAACTACAGTCTAACACTGTGCGACTTCATTCACACTGCAGGTCTTGATGCTCAATTCCGATTTTTTGCTGGTATAGGACATTTTTGCATGACCATTCACATTAAAATTTAAACACCACCTCTATTATTCTGTCGTGTGAACGTGACCAGACTCAACAGTTTCGGGCCCCAAACAGCCCAGATCTGAGCCTATGTAGAAATTCTTTTAAAACCCCAAAACTAAAAAATGGTGTTTTTATCTCATGCTGCTTCTGGTACAACAGCCCTGATACAGAAGACCTGCAGTAGTTAAATCAGATGACAAATAAAGAAAAAAAAAAAATCCAAAATGATCAGAATGTGTGTTTTTACACTTTTCACAGGCGGATCAATGTGAGTGACGTGGTCTGACCGGTGATGGAGAGCCTACTGGGATTTTCCATGCTCAGTAAAAGTGGATGTGGGCTTAACTCCGTGGTTTTCTTTACTTAGGCCTTAATTACAAGCTGAGCTGGGAAAGTTTTCATGTAGGAAATGGAAACATTTGGGTTAAAGAGCATCATAAGAGAGTGAAAGTAATCACAGTAATTATATTGTTTTAGCCAAAAAATATCTCACTGACTTTCTTATTTAAGATTTAAAAAAAAAACCAACTTTATCAGTATTAAAAAGATCAAAGAATATTTGTACTTGAAGAAAACTACTTTACTAATTTCTAATTGTACAGAAATACAAGTAGAATGGATTTTTTTTTTTTGTTCAGAGAATAAATTGCAAAAAAAGCCAAATGAAAGGTTTGAACTATGATTTTAAAGTTATCTAGAAAGATTACATGGTTTTCAATGTACTTAAATTTACATCCTTTGTTATTTGTTCACTTTTTGCACGCCGCAGTCAGAA